>JAADVN010000727.1:0-13950 GCA_023335535.1 Globisporangium spinosum | reverse complement strand
CGCTTCAAGCCTCAAAGAATTGATTTTATCATCTTCCAGGATCAATATGGTTTGTTCAAGCCCAGTATTTCTCTCCTGTGATGTTGTTGTAGTAGTAGGCAGCGCCGGTGTACTGATCGAAGAACTTTTCCCACGGATCTGGCGGCGCTCCGGCGTCCTCTGTCCCAGCTTCTGAAGGCGCCACCGCTATGGTAGTAGCAGTCATCATTGGATTCGCGTACTGCTGCTGTTGCATCATTGGATTTGCGAACTGCTGCATCATGGGGTTTCCAAATCCCATGGCGGAGCCGAACATCATGGACGCCATTGCTGTCTGGTACACGTATGCTGATGTGCATACTGGGACATACCGGGCAACCCTGCGGCAGCTCCAGTTCCTATCATTTGGACTCCAGAGTACGCGGCAGAAGCAGCGGCAGCAGCTGTGGACGGATCCTCTTCGTAGTAATGGTATTGACCGTACTGGTCGTAGTATCCATACTGGTCTGCATAGCCCTCTGCCGCTGCACCGATAGGGTAGCCGTTCTCGTCCACCATCTCGGAACTGTAGTTGGCATAGCTGTCTTGGCCGTGGTCGACAGCACCCGATGTCGTCGCTGTCAGCACGATTTCCAGAGCTTTCGAGGACACCGACGGCGCGGATACTGGACGCGTCCAGCTCGCTTCTTGAGTACGAGTGTTGTAGAAATACAACGCTTGCGCGTTTTCATCCCAGTATTCGCTCCACTCCCCTTCAGCGGCGGCTTCTTTACCGTCGTCAAGATTGGTGACTGCGTCACCTGCGAGGGCTTCGGCAACTTTTGCCTCGGCTTCAGCCAGCATCGCCTCAATTGCCTTCGCACGAGCATCTCGTTCTTGTTCGATCTTGTCCTGAATGGCCTTGACGCGCTGTCGACCAAGGTGTCCGCGAGCAAGCGACTGAATTTTCATCGTAGAAGCGTTTCGCTTTGCAATTCTCTCTTTCTCGACTCAAGCTCGCTCCAGCATTTGCATCTCAAGCGCTTTGATCTCCTATTCGCGTGCGCGTGTCTCTTCGTCCATGATTGCTTTGAGTCGAGCGAGCACCATCTCTTTCTCCTGAACCGACTTTAGCCGAGTCCGCTCCTCTTCGTCTTTTAAGCTCGCCACCTGCAGCACTTGAGCTTGCTGGAGCTTTTCGATCCTCCTCTTTGCGATGTATTTCAAGCAAATCGCTTGAATCTTCAGCTTCGCCTGCTCTTTTCGCATCGCGAGCGCTGCGTTCTGCAGTTGCTTGGCTTCGTCTTGCAGCAAGTTCACCTCCTGCTGCTGCTTTTGGCTCTGCGCGTTGGTTTCCAGCAATGTTGTAAGCTCCACTTTTGTCAGTTCTTCGTTCTCTTGTGTGCGCAACACTGTCTCCTTTTGCTCTTGCTCTTGTATTTCTTTGCCATGTTTTTCACGAAGCCGTTCAGCATCGTGCGTCTTCTGGAACTCTTGTAAACGCCGTTCGCTTTGGTGGCGCATAGCGTCTGAATCTTCAGCTTCGTGAGCTCTTCTGCTTCCGCCTCTCGTCGCTGCTCTTCCTCTTCTCGCCGACGAGCGACTTGCTCGCGAGGCTTTGCTGCTTCCTCACTCGCTGTGCTCTGCTGATACATGAGCTGCAGCTTCAGCTTTACCAATTCCTCTTCTTGTTCCTTACGCAGCCGCTCGATCTCATCGTGTGCCTTCTCGGACGCCATCATCGAGATGCGTCGCTCGAACTCCCGCCGCCATTGCAGCAGCAGTCGCTTCGCCTTCACTCGTCTCATTGCACATTGGATCGCTAGCGCCGCTTTCTCCTGAACGAGACGGATCTCCTCAAGCTGTCTCCTTCTTTCAGCTTCTCTTTGTTTTATCAAATAGCGGGTTCGTGATAGAAATCGTCGGACGCGGCACTGGATTCTGACAGCAGCTCTAGCTTTCGTTAGATTCACGAGTCTCTCCAACGCGCGCTTGGCTTCGTCACGGTGCTCCTGGTGCAGCTTTGCCACAACTCGACGAGCCTTCTTACCGCGATATACTTTTTGGATCTTCAATGCTGCCTTGGTGCGCTTCTGGTGGAGAAGTTGCAGCTGCTCTCGCTCTTTCAGCTTCTTTTGCGTCTCTGCTCGCGCGATTTTGCCTTTCGCGATCAGTTGAATTCGCTTGGCAGCTTCGTTTTCTTCAAACTCGAGCGCTCTCTTCGCTTGAAGTCGCAGGCGCGACGCTAGGCGACCATGGTATCCACGCCAGAAAGACTGGGTCTTCAACGCGCTTCGGTTCATGATCGTAAAGTTCATCCACTTGAGTTTCCCGTATCGAGCACGCTGAGCAGCACGGCGAGCTCGGTATCCGCGATGCGCGGGCTGAATCTTCATCGCACTTGCTAGGCGCTGAAGCTTCTCCACTTTCTAAGCTTCAATCCGCTGCAAACACTCTTTCAGATACAAGTTGCGGTAGTGGAAGCAACGGCACTGAGCCTGAATCTTTGTCGCTGACGCCATTTCGTGCGCGTGCTTGAGCAAAAACGCCTTCTCGTTGCGCAGCAAGTGGACGCACATGCGCGACCGAAACACTCGAAATCGGCGCTGAATCTTGGTCGCTGCTGCATTTCGACATTTCATCTCGTGAACTTGGCGTCGAGCGAGCAAGCTGCGAGCGTGGCGCTGAATCGCGATGGAGGACTTGATCTTTTTCTTCTGTAACGATCGACGAGAGCGCTCTCGACGCGCAAGATAGCTGCGCATACAACGCTGCAGTTTGATTGCACTGTCGTGTTTAAGCTTGGTCTGCTGAATCATAAGCAACAGCCCTCGCCGTTGGTGGTTGCGGAATGCACGTTGAATCTTCATCGCTGCGAAGGCTTCACGCTGTGCTTTGAAAAGCGCTCTCGCAACGCGCTTACCAGTGTAGCCGCGGTAGCAGCGCTGCAGGAGGTTCGCAGATTCGTACTCCAGCTTTGCGCGACGTATTCTCTGAACCCGGAGTCGTACCAGATGACTGCGAATCAGCGACTGCATCCTCGTTGTTGCTGCTCATTGACACAGCCGCGTGAGTTCCAGCCGCGCGAATTTACCGCGGATTATGCGCTGTAACTCAATTGCAGCGCAGTGGAGCTCGTTTCTAGCTTCAATCAGGCACTCTGTCTTCCACTTGGTAAACTTGCGTCGTGTGACCTTGCGCCGCCATTTGTTCATGATCTCGGTCATTTTCTGGCTTCCTTTGCATTTCATAAACATGTTTGCCTTGAGTTTATTTCTCTCATATATTCGGAATGCGCGCCGCTTCTGGAATGCTCAGGAAAGCGCTTGACTCTGCATGTGAAGAAAGAGCTGCTCAACTTTCTCCATGTCCCATCGGTGACAGAATATTTGGGCTTCCAACGACCGCACGGGACAGTGCTGCTGGGCCCAGTGGAGCCCTTCGTGGACTTTCGAGTTGGGGTTCTGGATGCCGTATTCAGAGATTGCAAGCTCTCGGTGCAGCTGCGTCAGGTCCATTTGTGCACCTGGACGCAAGCAAGTCGGGGTTGGTCTTGTGAAGTGTGAGTTGAACTGCTGCATGTGCTTCTTCGACTGGAGTGTTGCCATCTTGAGCGGAGGTAGCGACGAGTTCGGTGCTGGTGAGGAGAATGACGACGAAGATGGAGAAAGTACCAGAGACGTTGATGATGCCTTGCTGTTGCCGCTTGAGCCTGGGCCTGTGCCAGCGACCCCCATCTGGTTTGCGACGCTTAGCAAGCGTTTTCGCGCTCGCATGAGCCCGACGAACTCGTCAAAGTCGATTTCTCTGTCGTGGTCAGTGTCTGCTTGCTGAATCGCGGTTGCGAGCTCGGCGTCGTCCACGTTTCCGCCTGACGCTTGCAGAAGTTTCCGAAGCTCGTCTGGAGAGATCGTGCCGCTTCCATCAACGTCGTATTGCGTAAAGAGCTCGAAGTACCGGTCTGTCATCGAGCCGTCATGATCGTCATCTTCGTCGTTATCATCGTCACCGTCACCTCGAGAGCCTTTTGAATGTCTCTGGTCTCCGAAAGCCGCATCGAGCGTTTCGTACTCTTCCAACATCAGGTTGAGCTGCGCTGCGATCACCAATTTCTGCCGTTTCTCTTCATCCAGGTCGTCTAGTGGCGCCACAGGCTCTTTCGGGTCATCTCCATTGTCTGCTTCATCCGAGTTGTACGCCAGCGCTTCGTCGTACGACGATCTTCGGCCCACTTTTGCTTTACTGCGGCTATGGTCGTTCTTGACTCGGTGCTTCGTCTTTGCCTCTATTGGTCCTGAATTCTCGATACTCGACGATCATCCCATGATGCCGTCCATTCGAAGCGTGTACTTGCGGGTCGTTGATGTCGATGATAAGTTCAGATGGCTCGACGGCTTGCCCTTGCGCTTGAGCTTCTTGCGTCTCGCTGTCGCCAGTCTGCTCAGCGCCTCCAGCCGCGTTGGTCCGTGTCGCTGGTGATGGTGATGTCGCTGCCGACCGCTGTTCGGACGATTGTTGTTGTTCTGGTGCGCGCCTCCATAAGCGTGGCTCCCAGTGCTCTTTGGTCGATGGCAGGACGCCGAAGAGCGTAGTGGTGACAACCGCTTCAAGCTGTCGACATCCAGGAAGAACGGCGAGTCGACGTTGCTACTGCTGTTCGTAGTCGTCCAAGTTGCGTCCGTGAGAGCTAACAGTGGGGACAGCGAGAGCGCCGACGCTGCCACTGACGCCGACGAGTACAACAGAGGGCCCGAGGTGCTACTGCTGGCCACCTTGCCATGCAATTGCTGCTGGTGATGCAAAGAAGGTAGCGAGAGCGAGGGCTGGAAGTTGAAACTCTGGAAGAGCCACGGCTCCCGCTCTTGCTGCTCCTGCTGCTGCTGCTGGTGAAGACCCCGCTGCAGCTGTCTCTTGCGTTGTAAGAGCGCCTGTTTCTTGGGCTGCTGCTGCTGTGACTGTTACGGTTGTTGTGGCTGGGTGCTACTGCTGCTGCTGTACCTGACATCCTCGTGACTGTTGTTGTTGTTACTGCTGCTGCTGTTAGTATTTGTCATATTGAAGCGCTAGTGTGCTGAGTTGCATGCGAGAGCCAAGAAGGAGGAGAAGAGGGTGGTATTCTAGCAGGCGACACGCATGCTCATGTTCCTCACGTCGATCGCTTTGCGTTGCGTTGCGTTGCGTTGTTTGTTGTGTCTTTGGCTTTTCAAAATGCGGAATTGGCTGGCTTCCTTCTCGGAGAGCAAAAAAGGAAAAAAAAAAGTGAAACCACTTCAACTTCCATTTTCCACTAATCAGCAACTTGGTGAACTTCAGCAAATAATTTTCCTGATAATCAGGATACAGTGGAGTGCAATTGCATTGAACCCACCCACCCATACATGCGTGCATGCCCAGGGGCTTGCTGGAAAGCGTAGACTTGCAATATTCCAATATGATATGGCGCTGGCCGTGTGTCTCGAACGAGGCAGTAGATCGGAGCACTGGCAGAATGTGACACGCACTCACTCAACCGCACCAGATCTGCATTCGTGGGCGAGCGCACGAAATGCTAGGAACAGGACAAACCAACCTCCGTCGCTGCGATACTATGGGTGCAGGTGACACTTTGTCGTTTAACCCACGAGCAGGCTGTAAAACCATTTCTTGCACTTATTACATATAGCAACGACAGTCTAGTTACAATCCGTCTTGAGTAGGAGGAAACCATGTGGTGGGAACTTCTCGTCTTGATACGTTGGTCGGTGTCCAAGAACAGAACGAGCCTTGAGTACCAGCAGCGATACTGGGCTGATTTGGATGGTACACTGCAGTGCGTGAAGCTACTGTTTGGTAGTAGAAATGGTTCTAGCCGCAGCGCTTCGGTAGCTATATCAGGGGAGTTCCCTGGAATGTTTTCCTACGTGCGGCTGTCAAGTCGAATCTGCTCGACTACAGTAAGTAGCACAGTTGCTCTGGCATATCAGTAGATAAGAGAAAGCAACAACGAAGGAGCATCTTTAGCGGCGCATGAAATTCTCTTCAAAGAACAGATAACAAGCAACAACTCTTATGGATTCTCCCCTCAAGTACGACCGACTGCATCCCCCCGCTTGTCAAAATTCACCGCCGCCACCGTCATCATCGTCGTCATTGCAAGTGAGCAGCGTCAGTTCCCCAGACTCATCGTGGTCGGCCCCCTCCCACCAAGGACGCAGGAGCACATGAAACGTGCCCTCACCCCCATCCTTCGGACATTCGCTGGCGTCAAAGTAGTCGGAGAGCAGTACGTAGGGCTTCGGCAACCGCTCTCGAGTGTAATATCCATGCCAACTGGCCTCAGATCCGTCCTCTTCAGCCACTTGCCGTCTTCGCCGCGTGTGATGAAGAGATGGTATTAGTAGAACGGGCGGTTCAAGAACTTCCATTTTTTGTGGATCGCTTTTTGCAGCTCGCGTACTGGTGCGGCCACGCTGATCGTGATACAATGCACGTTTTGAACTAGAAACGTCTTGGACAGGATTCGCAGCTTCGGAGATGACGGCAGAGAAGCAGAAGATGCGCGACACAGCGGCCGTGAGTGCCACGCAATCAACGAATCTGTGAGACGACGAGCGACTGACTTTGAGTTGAGACCTTCACTTGCAGATCCGGCGATCTCAGTTGCCAGCTCCGCTTGGCCGCAAGGAGGCTGCTCACATGCGGATCCTCGCAGATGTGAGCGCTTTTCGTTAGGTATTTGTTGCGAACGCGCTCGACGATCGGGTACTCGTAGTCTGTGAACGCGAGAATGTCTTCGTCCGTGGTTTTCAGCAATTTGCATCTGCTCTCTGCTTCATGGCTGGCCGCTTTGTAGATCTTGAGACTACGCTTGTGATGGAGCGTCACGTTGAACGCCAAGAAGCTGGACACGTACAGCGCAAGTGTCTTCATGTCGGCATCCCGCGGGGCCTTGATCTTGAAGATGCGCGGGTCGCCCACCACGCAGCACGAGAGTTGGGTCATCTTCACCTCCCGCTCCATTGCCGACAGCGTTGGAGTTGTGGCCTCAAGTGGGACGGTTCCGAAAAGTGAGAGATCTGGAGATGCTGCCGGTACACTGCGGTAGATTGAGCGCACGCGTCAGGACCGCACCCATCAACCAACCGCCTTATCCTAACCTTGGCGCACGAGCCACTGTTGAAAACCTTGAGATGACAACTAGCGGGACGAGGTCATCGTGATGTTGATTGACCACTAGAAGCAACACGGGTTAGCCTGTAATATCTTGGATATCGTATCAAGTCAACTGGAGGTTCGTGGATCTCTGGTTGACTGGTGTTCGGGTTTTGTGACTCACGAGCTCCCATTGGCTTTCATCTTTTTAGGCAATGAAAACCAACCATTTCTGTTTTCTCAGCCAATCCAAGGCGTTCTAGTAGTTGCCCTTTGGGCGGTTGAAAAAACGACTTGTGTGTTTACCGCACTCTTGAGGTTGACTAAAGCCAATAGTACAGTGTATATATCGAAATTCCGCCGGCTTATGATCTCTTCAAAGCGCAGTGTAGCCAACACAATCTCCAGAAGTTTAGTCTCCTTGACGCCCGACTGATTGCGCTCCGCCCACAGGCCACTTGCGGATTGCTTGGCCAAATAAATCGTCATCCATTTGCGCGACTTGGCTACACTCGTCCTTGGGATGCAGCAGCAGCAACGCCATGTGATGGTGTGCGTATCGCAGACCTCCTGCAGTCGCCAGCAACGGACGAAGCGCTAGGGTACTTCCCTATATATTCAACACTGCACGGAGCTCGCAGCCCGAAAGGTCCCTCTCCACTCTTTTTCTCATAATCGCAGAGGCGACCTGTGCATCTTGGTACTCTGTGAAATACTCGCTCATCATGGACCAAACAGAGGCAGATGCAGATGCAGGAGAGTGGTTTCTGGACCATCCCCTTTCTCTCCTACGGGAGCGCTGCTCGTCCGTTCTCTTTGCTTCGGCATCATCGTTGATGGCGCATGCATGCCTGCATGTCGCTCGTTTTTGCAGCTCAGGCGTGAAATCGGCGTAATCTGTGAGCGAAACCACTTCAACACTGGCACTGGATTTCTTTTCCCGCCAATCAGAAAGATGCAAATCGTAATTTCATCCAATCACACACCACACCATAAATAATCCCTCCGTGAGGGACTATTGATTTCGTGAAGGAGGAGCCAGGGAGACAGACAGACAGTTTTGCTTCCGCAGTGTCTTGCTTGGCCATTGCCATTCCGCAAAAAGCAACACAAGCACCAAGCGCCAAGCAGCTCAAGCCCCATTCACACCTCGCACGCAACGACAGAGTCATGACGGCCAAGAGCGGAAGAAACCTGGCGCTCACCGGTGCGGTGGGCGTGCTCATCGCGGCCTACGGTGTGTACGTGGAGCACCAGAAGAAAGCGCATCCAGGTGAGTACGCGGCGCTCTGCGACTCGCAGTACTTCTCCTGCTCCAAGGTGCGAATAGCTCCATTGCTTGATTGCGTGCTACGAAGCGCTGCTGCTGCTGCTGTGCATGTGGTTGTAGGCGCTGCCTTCTGCGTATGTTGCTAGTGATAGTGTACTGACGATGAGTTGTATCTGTTGTTGCTTTGGGGTTTGTGTGAACGCGTGCAGGTGATGGCAAGCGAGTACGGGAGTATGCTGTCGCATCACGGACTTGTGGAGAAGGGCTCGTCGCTTGATCTCCCGAACGCGCTTATCGGTAAGAGTTATTTTGTACGCGTGTATGAACATGCACTGTGGTTGAAGCTAACCACTGACTGAGGCGATACTATTCCCTTTGTAGGCGTGTTTGCGTATGCGCTGTTTGCGCTGTACCCTGTGCTGCAGGTGGTACCGTTCCACCCACAGCTCTACGTGGCAGCATCCAGCGTTGCTGTGGTGCGTCCCATTAGCGTTTTAGTGTACACCTCTCTGTTGGGCTATCGCATTTACCAATGATGCATCTTGTGCTTTCCATGCAATGCTCATGTAGGTTGCGACGGTGTACCTGGCGTACATCCTAGCGTTCGTGCTGAAAAACGTCTGCCTGGTGTGCGTCGGATCGTATATTGTGAACATCCTGCTCTTCTGGAACTCGCTGCAAGTGCTCTACGACCACCACGTCGCTGCTGTGAGGAAACACAAGAGCAGCGCGATCAAGGAGAAGGCGAATTGATCTGCTGGCAAGATACACACACAAGACGGTGCAGGTCATACCGAGCCAGCAGAATTTATTTGATCGAATACGCGGCGGTATACCATATATTCTTATTAATAGCACTGAATCTGTGCATACTAGACACTCTCTCTCGAAACCATGAATGAATGGCGCATGATGCATCTCAGCTCAGAAGGCATATTTGATAGACACAGCATGGCATTGTCAGCTTGGCACTCGCCGAGTGAGCCACCCAAGAGGTCTATCGTACAAATAAACAACAGAAATCCACACATCAGAATCAAGACACTCGGCGGCACAGTTTGCCAACCAAAACGGCAAAAACGATGACATATCGCACGCAGCACGTACGCGTTAACTTTCCAGAGCGACGGGATCTTCGGGAACACGATGTGCGCGTCATAGTCGACTGCGAACGGGGTTGGAGATCCTTCACCATCGGCGCCGATAAACCCAATCGGCTGCTTTGCGCGGACGAGCTGGAAATTGGTGTCACCGACGCCATCCGCCCACCGAAACCCTTTCTCTGTGAGCTTGAACACCTGCGTGACCTCGTACTTTACAGCTCTCTGCTTCTTCGTCTGCTCAGTTGGCTCTAATTCACCAGAGCCCCGTGGCGCAAGCGACTGCGTATCATACACCAGAATTTGCAAGATGCTGTCAATGATACCGTTTACTTTCTGCTTCGACAGGTCGCTAGCGACGCCGCTCTCGTAGCAGATACCCAGGCCACCGTTCGCACCGACGAACTCATCCGTGAGCGCCACTTTCCCGTCGGCGAGCAGGTACTTTGGGTCGTGCAGCAGGATCTCGCACGGCAGGCGCTCAATGATCTGCGAGAGCTTGGTTGGGATCACAGCGTTACCAGCGATACGGACGAATGGCTCGGACGGCTTGTTGGTCGAGTGCAGGTCCAACATCACGTCGCTTGCCGCGAAGATCGGTGCGAGCTCGCGCGCTCGCTGCTGTTCGTAGGACTGCGACGACGTTCGCCCTGAAGGAGAAGACAGCACGTCAATAGAGAAGCAGCGGTTCAGGTCTTCGTGCGGCGAGGACCCGCGCTTGCCGATGCGGATCGCTGCCGGGTTGCCGTACACGAGCGTGACGGAGCCCTGCGTGAGCGTTGGGAACACGTGCGCACCGCCGGAAATGCGCAACGGGGAGACGTGCAGCAGCGCCAGACGCAGCGCGTCCAGCACTTTCACGCCAATGCGCTCGTTGCCGTGCACGCCGCCGACGATCACCACGCGAGGGCCCACAGCCCGCGCATTGGCGCCGGACGCTGCGAACTGGTAGACGCCGTGCTGGAGCTGCGCGAAAGTGTTGCCGGATCGAGCCATCTTCAGCTTGCGAGTGACTGAGTGTTGACTTTTTGATACTCAATAAGGGGTGCCAGCTTGAGTATCAATTGGTAACCTTCGGTACCAAAGTGTCGAAATAAAGAAAAGATCGGTACCAAATCAGAATTCCGAAGAGAAGATCGAGTCACAAACGCCTGTTATTCAAAAGGGAAGAGCATGCAACACCAGGTGACGATGGCGTTCTTGATGGCGCTGCTTATGGCGCTCATAGCGCTCCTGTCACTGGCATCGCCAGCTATCGCACATGACACCAACGCCATGCAACAGCACTCACAACGCATGCGCGACGTGCTGACAAGCCACATGTCCACGAAGACCAAGTACCCGCTCATGACGCGCGACGAGGAGATCGAGACGCTGACGCGCGAGCACGCGCGCGCCGAGGCGCTCCACTGCCGTCCCGCGCAGCTCAACTTTGTGATCCGCCACGGCACACGCTACCCGACGATCAAGGACATCACGCGCATCTCAGCCATACACGAAAAGCTCCGTGGCCACGTTACATCTGATAGCAGTCGTCCGTGGCTCGACAACTGGGAGAACCCGTACAAGGCTGAGGAAGCCGGATGGCTCGCACCTGTGGGCATCGACGAGCTCATCGCCATCGGCGACCGACTGCGCACCCGGTTCGGCTCGCTCTTTGGACGGCACTTTAAAGCGTCGGGCTTTGCGTTCGAGAGCACGTGGAAAGTGCGCACGCAACAGAGCGCGTCGGCGTTCGCGTTCGGGTTCTTCGGCGGCCGCCACGAGCCCGTACACATGCACGTGGCGGCAATCGGCGAAGACCGCGAGCTGCGCTTCTTCGACAACTGCCCGGCGTACGACCGCGCGATCGACCAGAACGCGACCGCGACGATCCACCACAAGCAGTACCGCTCGAGCGCGCAGATGCGAGCCAACCTGGACACATTCCGACGCCTTGCGGGTAGCGACGAGAAGCTCACGCAGAAGGACATGGAGGCCGCATACGCCGCGTGCGCGTTCGACGTCGCGACGCGGGACGTGTTTGACGAGTGGTGCGCACTGTTTGATGAGGACCTGATCCACTCGATGGACTACTTCCACGACCTCAAGCACTTTTACAAGAAGAGCCACGGAAATGCGCTCGCGTTCGAGATCGCGGCGCCGCTGCTGCAGGACGTGTTCCGATCCATGAAGCAGCGGGTCGAGGGCAAGTCGCAGGTGGAGGGCCACTTCCGCTTCGCGCACGCCGAGACGATCCTGCCGCTCGCGTCGCTGCTCAACCTGTCGTACTTTGACCGGCATGCGAGCGACAAGCAGGGGCACTTCCTGGCGGACACGCCGCTGGAGCTCTCCAAGACGCGCAAGTTCCAGGCGTCCGTGCTCGCGCCGTTCGCAGCCAACATCGGGTTTGTGCTCTATGAGTGCGAAGATCAGGCCACAGAAGAGCAGTCGTCGTTCCGGGTCGCGACGCTGCTGAACGAGCGGGAGGTGACATTCCGCGAGTGCGACGACCAGGTGCTGTGTCCGTTTTCCCAGTTGGAGAAGATCTTCCGGCGATGGATCCACGAGTTCGACTTCCACGAGCAGTGTCAGTGAGCGAGCCAGCGAAGGAACTAGAAGTGAAGCTGGGTTGACGAGACATGCAACGTGTGAATTATTTGTAACATGGAGGATTTTGGCAACTAAGAAGCTGTTGATTTCAGGACACAAACACCTCACCAGACTCCTATATCTAAGGTTTTTTTCCAGCTAGCACACAAAACTGCTGAGTATCTATGAGGCGAGGACAGTGCGACTACCTCACTCTGTAATGTGTACGCTTTCATGTGGGCTCCATCTATCAGTGCAAGAAGAACAGCGCACTCCCAGTGACTGACTGCGGACACGATGGCGGGGCTACTGGCACAAGTCACGCGAGCGCTCATGGCGCCGCCCCACGCAGCGACATACAGACGCACCGCGTGCCAACAACAATGCTACGCTCTTCGTGCTGACGAACCCCACGCTCTGGCGCAGCGTCACGGCGTTCCTGAGCGGCCTGCCGTACCAGATCTATCACGTCTGGAAACAGCGCGTGCCCTTGTACTCGATGTCCACGACGAACATGTGCGATTCGTTACTGCAGTTCCCAATCAAGGGCGCCGAGATCCCGCACGTTGCAATCATCGAGGACAACCAGCGAGTGTTCGAAATGGCGTACGAGCTGATCAAGGTCCTGCGCAAGCTCATGCTTAAGCCTCGCGAGATCCAACTGGACTCAGTTGCAAGCGAAGCGCTGAGCTTTAAGTACGCGATGGCGTGTGCAGCGCACTACGGCCGCCTCGAGATGCTCTAGTGGATGGCTGAAATGACGGCCAAGGAGCGCGTGTAGTGGGTCTGGGAGGAAGACCTGATCGCGCACGCGCTGTACAGACGCAATTTTACAGTGATGAGCTACTTGAAGGACGAGTTTCCTAGAGAGACCACGCGAGTGCCGTATCAGTTCCTCCTCCAAGCGGTGAGAGACGACGACCTGGAGCTGCCGAAGTGGTACTACGAGCACGAGCGCCATTTTGGCAGCGAAGAGTTCTTCGAGCGGCGCTATGTGATGGACCACGCGGTGTCGCTCGAGATGCTTCAGCTCATGCACGCGCATTGTGAAGTCCGCTGCACGACTCGAGCGATGGACAGAGCAGCGGAGCTCGGTGATCTCGAGATGGTCAAGTTTCTGCACGAGAACCGGGATGAGGGCTGCACAACCGACGCGATGGGCTCTGCTGCGGCAAAAGGTCACGTTGAAATCGTCAGGTTCCTCCACGAAAACCGATCAGAAGGATGCACCACCCATAACATGAACGTGGCGGCTCGGAATGGACACCTCGAGGTCGTTAGGTTCCTCCATGAGAACCGAAGCGAGGGCTGCACGAAGAGCGCGATAGATCGTGCGGCCGAAAACGGTCACCTGGAGATCGTCAAGTTCCTGCACGAGAACCGAAGCGAGGGCTGCTCAAAGTACGCAACGGACATGGCAGCTGGGAGAGGACGTCTTGACATCGTCAAGTTCTTGCACGAGAATCGTAGCGAGGGTTGCACGAAGAACGCGATGGACATGGCTGTCAGATGCGGCCGCACTGAGGTGGTCAAGTTCCTGAGCGAAAACCAAAGTGAAGGAGGCTCAGGTGAACGTGAACAGGTAGGCAGATCGCGAAGGAGACGTGACGGAGAAAATAGCAGTAGGAGACAAAGGCGAGTGTAATCACGTGGAATCCTGATGTATGCGGTGTGTTTTTTTTCCGTATGTGAAGGTGTTGTAGTTTGTTTTTCACTGCAATTACATGTACAATTCATAGTACTACGTAGTAGTAGTATAGATTGTAGACTAGTCACGGAAATTGGTTTAAAGGCGAACGACACTTTCATACCAAGTGAGACACCCGAGCCAACCAGTGTATTTTGTCAACAGCAAGTCGGACGACCAGTAAACCTGGAGAGCCGTGCTTGGAGTCTTCTCTTACCACCAGTCTTGCTCAT
>JAADVN010000726.1:0-13953 GCA_023335535.1 Globisporangium spinosum | reverse complement strand
AGGCAAGAAGTGGCAAACTTTGCTATTTATCTAAAATATTAGAGCCTCCGATTCCCTATGTGCATTCCGCTGGTCGTTTACGCTGTTGCTCAAATGCTGCTGTGAGCCTTTGGTCGTCAGCCACACAGCGCCGCTTTTCCAACCTGCTCTTTCACTTTAGTACAACAGTGCATACTAATACTTTGATGCAGGCAGGTGCATCCTTCGAATGCATGGGAATAAGATGAAGCACCCGCGTTCTTTCCACGAAAGACAGACTCTCTCTCTCGACTGACGTCAGCGAAAATGGAGAAAGAGCAAATTCGATGTATCGATTGCGCTTTTGTGCAGTCAGGGCGGGCACGTGCACCCACGTTGGAAACTTGGATCATTTGCCTCTTTGACCGATCGCAGTCAGGCACATGGCCATGTGGTGTTCTGTTCGCCAGCGACTCGACTCACAAGAGAAGAGTGGGACGGCCGCAGCTGAACATGGCTGCACTTATTCCTGGCGTGAGCTTATGCTTGTGTTCGAGAGCTCCGCAGTCAAGATTCTGCACGCCAAATGGCTTTTGGGGACTGGGGACGACATCACACATGCTGACCTGACAAAAGAGCCCTCAGTCAAGTTCGTCTCTCATCTGCTAAGGACGCGTGCTTTGCGGCCATTGTGAATGCGAAGTCCAACGCTGACTCTATTGTCAGCGAGCACCAAGCGGGAAAGTCGAGTCTTAGAGCTTTTGACTCTAAAACTTCGAATGGAGGCGTCCGCGAGAATAAGAAGTTGAGAGTGAGAGAGAGAGTTGGATGAGGTCAGTGGAGGCGAGTGGCTGGCGCTGACGCAGCATCAGCGCATGTTGCACTACTGTATGCTTGCATGCTGATGCTGATGCTAAGCTTATGTGCACTTCAGTCTCAATGCGCAGAGTCCTTGTGCTTTTTGTGACATTTGCCATTTTGAAATTGAAAAGAGTCAACGCGCGTGCACAGTTCACCAATGATTCCTGGTTGTTATGGGATTGCCTGTGAGCGACTCGTCAGGATCTCGTAGCGGAGATCCTGTATTTAATAGTACCTTCTTATTAGACATAACCTTTTGGAAATTGTAATGAGTATACCCTATTATTGTAAATGTATCTTAATATTATCAGCAATATTCAATATCACTTATAAAATGTAAACTGCACTTCAACTTGAAGCGAATCTGAAACGAACGATCCAAATCCAAATATGGATGCATTAGTAAAAGTACGTGCGACTTGTGGAAGCACACCCGATCTTTTTGAATTCGAGCTTTTTGCATATTTGCATATTTTGCATATTTTGCCCAAAGCTCCATTTTTTTTTTTCGTGCTTTTACCGATCGACGCGAAAGGTTCTCGTTAACTCTCGCGCTTTCATTTGGAGTTTGCGACTTGCTGCTGGGCTTCTTCTTCTTGTTCTTTTTGGTGTTTTTTGGTTTTCCGCCCGCACACGACCTTTAGGAATTCACGGTACTTTTCACATTTTATATATATACATATATATTTGTAGACTCTTTCGACCTTCCTCATCGAGTTGTTTCGAAGATTCCGCTTCTGTTCTTAATGTTCGATTTTGACGTTGGATCTCAGGCACAAAAAGCGAAGACAACCGGCTGAATATGTGTGTGTGAGCAATTCACTCCACACACACACGCATGCATGAATGAAGCCAGGAGTGAGTGAGGAGGTGTGGTTCGTTCTATTTGAAGGACCGACTGGAAGGCCATTCGGCTCTTCTGGTTGGTTGGAAAGGAAGCCTGGAACCCACCAACGCCCACGCGCACGCCAGTCTAAAAAGAGAAAGAACGCCAGCTTTCAGCATGCGATGGAGCTTTTATAGAAACAAAATAAAGGCAACAATCACAAAGCCACGAAAGTATTTATCACCTCGATTTTCCCGATACAAAAAAATCGTCATAAAAGTGCTATTTCGAGCTCTATGTTATGCTTCGATTAAGAAGGAGCGCTTCAAGGGTTGTTGCTCACTCACACTCGCAAAAGGAAGGCACCAGCAGCTCCCATACAATCAATCCTCCCAAAAAGGAAGCTTCCCAAACCAAGCCAGTGAGGAATCAAAGTAGCAGCTCCATACATATATCAAGAGCTGATTGATCTATCTAACTACCAATCCAGCGAGAGGCTGCTGCTTTCTTTCCACCATTCCCAATTTTCCTGCTTGCGGAGAATCCATCGCCTCCATTCCATCACAGACTGGATGCACGCGCGTTCCCATACCACCAACCAACCAACTTTCCCCACATCCCACTTCATCACACATCACCACCAATCTCACAAGCATGCGCGACACTATTGACCAAGTCGACGACATTTCGCAGCTGCTACTCGAAGACGAGCAGGAAGAGATAAACGTGCGCGAGATGGAGAGGCTCACGAGCGTGGCCAAGAGCATGACCGAGTCGCTGCTGGAGGCCACGGACCTGCTCGGTGGTATCCCGTGGTGCCTCGTGCACGAGAAGCATGGCATCTCGCTCTTCCGCGCGGATGTGGGCAACAACGTGCCCTGCAACGTGCACGCGGTCTGCAAGGTCACGTGCGAAATCGAGGACGTGGCCGAGTCCATGATCACGAGCACGACCGAGTCGTACACCAAGATGATGGAGCTGCTCTCGTCCGACTTCATCGAAGGCGCCGTGATCCAAAACATCGTCGAGCCGACGGAGCTCAACCCGCACCGGTACGTGGCGCTCAAGTGGGCGGCGTTCAAGAGCTCGAGCAAGTTCACGAAAGACCGGGACTTCGCCATCCTCGAGTACGTGGACATGATCGAGGACGATCAGGGCCAGAAGATCGCGTTCCGCATCATGGAGTCTGTCGCCGTGCCTAAGAGCTCTAGATACGCCGAGTCGTCCAAGTATACGCGCGACATCGCGCCGCTCATGGGCTTCATGTACCACACCACGAAGAAACCGGGCGAGCTGCGCATGACGTACACGTGCAACTTTGACAATGGTGACCTGCCCGCGTGGGCCGCGAACTCGGCGATCCAGTCTCACGTCGAGAAGTGCATCAACGGCATCCTCAAGTACATCGAGACGTTCCGCGCCAAGAAGGAGACGATCGTGCTCCCGCAGCAGGTCATGCCCATGTGCGAGCAGGACCACTGCAAGGTCTGCGAGCGCAACTTTTGCGTGCTCCGCCGCCGCTACAACTGCCTCAAGTGCGGCGAAGTGATCTGCAGCAGCTGCAGCCGAATCCGCTGCGCGCTAGTGCCCGAGCACGGCGAGCGCCAGCTGCGCGTGTGCACTGCGTGCGTGCTGGAAGTGCGCCGCACGTCGCGGTACGCGACCGACTCGCCGCAATCGGCGCCTTCGTCTTCGTCCTCTTCTACACAGAACACCCGGTCGCCGTGCTCACCTGGGAGACCGGACCAGATCGCGCGTACCCAGAGCTTCTCGAACGGCAAGCGCCGCTCGTACGACGACCTCTTGGAGCCTGTGCGCAACCGCCTGATCGAGCACAAGACGTTCTCGTCGAGTCCGGAGATCATCGAGATCCCAAAAGCCAATTTTCCTCTGCGGTCGCTGAGCGATGGCTTCGTCATGCGCAAGGGCAACTTCTTCACGTCGCGTCGTCGCGGCAGCCCCGCGGACCTGGCGATCTCCATCGAAGCGTTCCGCCATCACCAGCAGCGCATGGCGAACTGCGACCAAGAGCCCGAGGACGGCGACCTTACGGACACAGAGGAGTCGCTGCACCAGTTTGAGTACTTCTCAACGTCGGCGCAGACCGACTCGGAGGGGTCGCCGTCGTCGAACAGTCCGACTTCGTCGCAGTCGCAGTCGCCTACGCGCTCGTCCAGGCGACAGTACCCAGAGACCAGCAGCAACAGCCTTCTGACGCCGCTGCAAGCCACGCAGCCGCTGATCGAAGAAGGCATCCGAGGCCGAAAGTACCACGCTTTCGAGTCCAAGATCGCCCAGAACAACCACAGCATTGGCAATGGCTACTCGTTCCCGACGATGAACCCGGAGACGAAGGCCAAGCTGGACGCCGCGATCCTGCGCTCGCAGAACATCATCGACGACGCCGCGTACGCCAACAATCTCGCGCAGTACGCGCGCAAGCTGTCGCACCACCGCATCCTCGCGCTCCAGCGCGAGCACGAAGTCATGGCGTCGGTCAACAACAACAACAGCAGTAGCAGCAGCCAGTATGAGCCCCGCAAGGCACGCTGCGCGATCGTGAAGTCGACCACCGTCGGCGCTATCCTCTACGACAGCTGTGAAGAGATAGACCAACAGGTCGTGGTGCTCACGCGCGCCATGGAGTAAGTGAGCTACAGCGGCAACCAGATCACGGACGCGAGCTTGCGCCGCCACAACAACAGCAACAACCAGAGTGTGAGTGATGGGCAGCGTGAGAAAGTGCGCTCCACACGCCATCGCAGCCACCACAAGCACCACAGCAACAACAATGGACCATCGTCCATGGGCGAGATCACCACGAGCTATCGGTAGATGGTTGTACGGCTGAGTTGTTGTGCTGTGACGAATGCCTATTGTATGTTAGTATTAGGAGGAAGACAGAGGCCAACGAAAAGCAGCAGCCTCTGGGAGAGATGATGAATGTGTCTGTATTATTACTGTGTTAGTATTGGTCGACGAAGAAGACGGAGAAGTGAACGAAGAGAAGAGAAGAAGCAAGTTAATCTATAAGCCCAGAGAGAGAGAGAGAGAGAGAGAGTCAATATAAAGTGTATCCATCCATCCATCCATCAACCGATCTTCTCGCACATCCGTTTCCAGTCAAGCACATCGGGTTGTCGACCACCAGGTTTCAGCTCACTTCCATCCATTCAAATGGAGCTCTTCGACTAAGTTGAAGTTGACCGAATGTACCAGGAGCTTCACTCATTCACAAGCACAAAGGATACAGGGCTCTTCGTGTGGAGTAAAAAAAAATCGTTTGTATTAGATTGGTGTCAGAGGACTTGGTCAGTCCAAGACAACTACACACCGCATACGGATGGCGGGAGCCTACTTATGCTGCTCGTTTATTTGCGCTTGCCGTTGTACAGGCTCTTGGTGTAGTCTGGGAAACGGATGAACGGTGGGAACTCGTTGCCGCCCTTGCCGTCCGTGTACACATCCTGGAACGCGGTGGCCTCCTCTGGGCGACCGGACGCCTTGGCCTCCTTCGTGGCCTTGACCACCTCGGCGCGCACCTCCTTCTCAATCTCCTTGATCTCGTCGGCGGTCGCGAGGTTGTACTCTAGCAAGCGTTTCTTCACGCTCTCGATCGGGTCACGCGACGCACGCATCTGCGAAATCTCGTCGCGGTTGCGGTACGTCACACCAGGGTCCGACATCGAGTGGCCGTGGTAGCGGTACGTGCTCATCTCGACGTAGATCGGGCCGTTGCCCTCGCCGCACCACTTCTTCAGGAAGCGCGCGCACTCGCGCACCGCGAGCACGTCGTTGCCGTCGCACCAGATACCTGGGATCTTGTTGCCCATGGTGTAGTACTCCGTGTTCGATGACGAGCGCTCCGCGGACGTGCCCATGCCATAGTGGTTGTTCTCAATGCAGAAGATCGCTGGCAGCTTCCAGAGCGCGGCCATGTTCGCGGCTTCCCAGATCTGGCCCTGGTTCGCGGCACCGTCACCGTACATGGAGATCGAGCACGGCATTAAGCCCTCGCCCTTGTGGTTGTACTTGCTCGCGAAAGCAAGACCCACGCCGACTGGCACCTGGGCACCGACGATACCCTGGCCGCCGTAGAAGTTCTCCTTCTTGTTGTAGAAGTGCATCGAGCCACCCTTGCCGTTCACCGCGCCGGACGCCGTGCCGAAAAGCTCGCCGAGCACCTGCTTCACAGTGCCGCCACGCGCGAGCATGGTGCAGTGGTTGCGGTACGACGTGATCCACGAGTCCTTGCGGTCGAGCGCGGCTTCCACGCCGGTCGCGACAGCCTCCTGGCCATCGTACAAGTGGCAGAAACCACGGATGGTGCGCGCCTTGTATTCGTTGTCGCATGTGATCTCCATACGGCGCATCGTGTACATGAGGCGGTAGAAGCTCAACAGCTCGTCGCGGTTCGCGTAGCCAAAGTTCTGCGGGCCTTCCTCAAGGTCTATGTACACACAACAGCAACAGCAGAAAAGTAAGAATCTAGGACATACACACTTCTCATCACCACCACCATCCTCCCTCAGAAGAGCATTCATTTCGTACTGTGGAGCTTGAACGGCTGCGCGAACTCGAACTTGACGTCGCCGCTGGCGGTGGCGCTGAACGCGCGCGAGGAGGACGCGGCAGCGGCCTTGTGGGCGCGCGCAAAGGCGCCGGCGGACTGGCGCAACATCTCTCTGTCTCTAGGGGGATCGGAGGGAGACCGGGAGCTCTCTTTCTTGCTTGCGGCTTGCGAGGAAGAACGAATTCTGCTTCGGTCCTGAGCGTGTGGTGGCCGCAAAACGGGTGCTTGGGGGGGAGGCACACGGTGGGTGAGTGAGGGGGAAGGGGATGGACGTACCTCCCGCATCCGACTAGGTGCGAATCGCCATGACGTCATCTCATCATCCATTGAAAAAGTGTGCCCATTGCGTACACTATGTGTACGCGTCATGAGGAGCGTTCCGTACACACCAGGATGCTTGGAGAACTTCATATTTTGGTATATTTTGACATGAGAGGCTTGGTGAGCCTTTCGCTGAACGTTTTCGCCATATACCTATAGCCACTGAGTTTGGTATTTGATATGCCTTCAGGACTCCATTGCAGAGCTCGAGCAAGTACGAGTGTGCTGCTGCAGAGCAAAAGTTGCCAAGTGTGCGTGCATGCACACAGTGTACCGACAGTTGGGCAATGAGAGCCACGCTCGTTTGGATGTGCACATCACCCTGTGACAGTCAACATGACCCATCAAAAAACGAGGATCTGTCCTAAACGGTGCTTGAAACAAGGATCTGTCCCAATATAGGGTGCGTCACATTTAAAGATGGCGCCATCGAATATTGGGGCAATGAGCCTTTTGTTTTCATTTTCCAGTGCCTCAATGCGCATCCCTGTTTCTTCTGTGTAGATCAGGCGTGTATTGTTTGTTGGTGTTGTATCTGTGTCTCATCTTGCACCTGGTTCTCGCTTACACCTTCTTCGCGCGGATGCTCACTTTGCCTTTCTTGAAGCGAAAGTATGCCATCACAGCAGCGGCGACGCTGAACGAGTACCTACAAGCAACAGATCGTTCACAGCAACAGAGACAACATGAGCAGCTCCTCCAATCACCAACGCTCATGACCAGCAACTACTGCTGAACAAAAGAAAATAGACAACAACTCACCAGGTCGCAGCGTAGCCTGCGTGCTTCTCTGGCGTCATGTAGAACTCCTTGTAATTCTGGACCTTCTTGCGCAGCGGGTGCGCGAACGATGGCTCCTCCACCTTTCCACCTTCGTCGGCTGTCATTGCGCGTCAAGTCGATACGACAATAGGTGAGTTTCAGGGAAACAAAGCAAATGGCGAACAGCAGACACACACGCAGACTAACAACAACAACAAACGCACCAAGTGCATCGAGAATGACCGGAAGCAGCTCGCCTTCAATGCCCATCGCGCGCGCGAGCTCTTCATGTTGCAGGTAGAAGAACTGGCGGTTCTTCACGTCGTTGTCCGGTGTGAAGTTTCCTTTCTGCACAAGGGAGATAAACACAGGAGTACAAACATTGTCAGAGACGCTCGAACACTACAAAGCCATCGGTAGCTTCCTACAGGCGCACCTCTTCACCGTGACGAAGCACGCCGACGAGCGAGATCTCGTCGTGTTCCTCCTTGTTGGCGCTAACCATGTGCTGGTCCAGCAGCTTGCGCGGAAGCCAGCCGCGATTCACAATCACCGGGGTCCCGTCGTCACGCTCGAGCAGCGAGTAAAGGTAGCCGCCGGACTTTGGAGTCGCGACGTTGTCGGTCGACTCGGCTGGCGCGGAGCGAGGGTCTTGTACAACAACAGTAGTACGCACGCAGCCGCTTCGTTAGTAGCCAGCACTTGGGTAATCTAAACAACCGCATACGGAAGCATGCTAACAATATGCAATGCGATTCGGTGCGGTACAATGCTTACAGAGGTAGTAGGTGCTGTCAGGCTTGAACCTGCCGGTGACGCGAAGCTGACGGTACTCAATGTCGTCCCTACAATTCCCGCATTGATTTGTTCACAATGCACGATACGGTTAGTCAAACAGTAAGCTAAACGACAATTGTACTTGCCACAGGAATTTGCTACTGAAAGCGTACACTTTGCCTCGTGCCGACGCATCCTTCGGCAGCGCCACGGGGGCTTCGTGCAGCTCACGCTCACGCTCTTCCATCAGATCCACTTTCCAGAAGTAGCGTTGCGTCTGCACGCAAGCGTCGCGCACACATAGGAAGCAAGCGCATACGTTATCAAGAGATCATCAACAGTAGCTACCATGACAAAGCGCTTGCGTGTGTGCATCACTCACCTGCCACGTGCCCAAGTACGCTGTCGTCGCCACCTAAACGCACGCAACCAAATGCACATACATCCACACAATACACAGCTGGTATCAGTGCGTGAGCAGCACAGATTCCATCGGCTGCTTTCGTCTACTGACTGACTGCCACGTACGACTGCAGAGAACACAGCAATGCCGGCGTAGCGAGAGAAATCGCTCTCTTGGGCTTTGCCTCCGGCTGCTTTGTGCGCATTCGCGGCAGCAGCTGCTGCCGCTGTTTCAGGCGCTGGTGATGATGAGGACGCCAGGCGCAATTGCTGTTGCTGTTGGAGCTGGAGCACGCGCACGCGGAACGCTTGCGCCTTGCGGCATTGACGTGCGAGCATCATGGTGGTCACAGCGAGCCAAAAAACGGAGATGATGGTGATCAGCTCAATCGATTGATAGTCTCGATCCGTTAAAAACGCTTACTTCTCTAAAAGTCGGTGATTGAATGCAAGAGCAAATGCATCAGAAAGCCCACCCTCCAGATACATTTTCTATTGTTTTAAGCCCACCTGTTTTCCGATACATTTGCTGTTGTTTAAACTGTTGTTCAAACATCTATCGGCCTTAAGAGAGCATGTAAGTAGGTCCTTTCTCCAAGCGCTGTCTGAATGGACAATTGGATTTGGGCTGCAAGAAGCAGAGGCATGACGATCACAGACGCCGAGGGCCATGTGCTGGGCAACTTCCACGCGTACTACAGCTTCAACCCCGTGGACGAGCGCCTGCGCTTCATGGACGTGACCACCAGCAACGCCGTGCGTCAGGCGCTACTCGCACTCAGCAACGCGACTGCGCAGAAAGCTGAGGAGAGTGACGATGAGAATGGGGACGACGAGGAAAATGGCGATGCTGGAAGCAGTGGCAGCACGACTGTGATCGACATTGGCTGCAACGAGGGCGACCTCACGATCGGACTCTACGAGGCGCTCAACAAAGGCTCGCGATACGGAGGCAGCAGCACTGGCGCCAGCGTTATGTCAGAGGACGTCGCCATGTTTGACGCGAACAGCACGAGCGTGCTGAACGATATGCTGCAGAAGGAGAAGAAGCGCGTGGAGTTTGTCATGAACGACGAGGGCGGAACAAGTCACCGCAGGCACTTTGCGTGTGAAGTGCACGTCGATGGCGAGTGCGTCGGAAAGGGCGAGGGCGTGTCGAAGAAAGTGGCAAAGGCGAAAGCCGCCGAGGCAGCGATCCAGGTGCTGCGAAGACGACAGCCTGCTGCGGGTGGGGATGAGAAAGGCAGCAGCGCTAATAGCACCGACGCTCCTTCAACAGAAGCTCCAGCGACTGCAGCAGAGCCTGCTGCTGGTGTCGAAGATACAGAAGAAGAGGCTACCGACAAACAGATGCAGACTGTCCAGTTCGAGAAGCGCAAGAAGCTCTTCGTGCTCGGTGTGGATATCGACAAAGTGCTGATTAAGAGAGCCGCCGGTAAGCCCGTGAGCCTTTTCGATGGCGACGTCGTGCAGTTTCGTGAGGCTGACGTGAGCGAACCATCTTTCGATGATGCGATCCGCTCATTCCTGGAGCTGGCGAAGCGCTCGCCGTCCCAGCGCCAGTTCGACCTCGTAACGTGCTTCAGCGTGACCATGTGGATCCACCTGAACAAGGGCGATGACGGGCTCTGGAAGTTCCTCGACCGCGTCTGCGAGATGACCAACCACCTGATCATTGAGCCGCAGCCTTGGAAGTGCTATCGGTGAGTCCGTGCCTCTTATATTTGGTCTTATTGCCAGCGATGCTGATCTTGTTAACGTTGTAATGTGACAGCAATGCGCAAAAGCGACTGAGCCGCATGCGCGTGGAGATCCCGGCGTCGTTTCGCGAGATCCAGGTGCGCCAGGACGTCGTGGAACGCATCGACGCGTTCCTGCTGGACGCTGGTCGCTTCCGCTTCAAGGCGCAGCTGGGCAAGACCAACTGGTCGAGATCCGTCGTGCTCTACAGCCGCACGCAAATCCCCGGACTCGTCTATGCTGATCGATCGTAAGTTAGTGGATGGCACGCAAGCAGGCGCCCGCGCCAATACGCAGGAGAGTGCAAGCTATGTTGGTTTGGTTTTGATTGGCGCCACACACGTCACAGGTTTCATTCCAAAGTGGACCACACACATACTGCAGTGCAGCAGAAGCATGTTAAATAACAAGTGGTACTTATCTGTATCTGCTCACACACAACACAACGCAACAGCGAGGCTTCATTCACAGCAGCATTTGCCAGCTGGAGCAAGTGACGCCGAACGCATCCATCCATCGTTCGCTGCCTCAAGATGGACGTGCTGCTGACGCCCGTGCGCGCCGCGATCTCCACGAGCGCCGAAGAGGTCGCGGACGTGCGTATGGACGCGCTCTTCGCGACCGCGCTGCTCTTCTCGATCGTGGTGATCCCGCCGCTGCTGCGCGTCCGCATGATGTACACGGTCTGCTGGCTGCTCTTCACGGCCGCCACGCACTTTGTGATCCGGTCGGACGCCGCACTCGGCATCGCCACCTCCATGGGGATCACGATCATGGTGGGCTGGTACACGCTGCGCGTCTTCGACCGGTACGCGTTCACGGCGGTGATGAACGGCTGGCTGGGTGTGTGGGCGGGCTCGCCAGCGCTCGGCTTCCTGTGCCGCGTGGGCGACTTCATGATCCACCTGCTGCTGCCGATGATCCTAATCTCGTGCTACCTGCCGCTCGTGCGCGTCTGGATGTGCATTCCCGCGTTGATGTGAGGACTGAGTGTGTTTGAGTTATAGGCACTTGCTCATAGGTGCGAACCGCTGTCTAATGATGCATGTGTGTTGTGTGTGGCTGTTGATCGTTGTCTGCAGCTCTTCACGCCTGTGGGGTCACTTCGTGGTCGGCGGTGGCATGTTCCCAAAGGCGGACCACGTCTATCGCTTTTCACCCCCGCGCTCGCAGCATTTCTGGAACGCGGCGTACAAGATGGAGCTACTGCTGAACCTGTTCGTCCCGCTCTTCTGCGTCCTGGCGCATCAGGTAGGCATCTACGACAGCCTAATAGCGTAACTTGCTCGCTTAACAGAGAGATCGGCAGAGCGTCATCATTGCTCTCGTTCGCGATTTTGTTGCATTTTGCATTCCGCGTTGTGTGTGTGCATGAGTAGTTCTCTATCGACATCCACCAGCGTTTGAGGTTTCTAATGCCGCCTCTCTGTTGTTTTCTTCTCTTTAGCGCTCGTTCTGGGTCTATGTTGCGACGGCGCTCGCGGGCGGCGTGCTCTTCGGTCTTCAGCTGGTGCGCTCACTGTCGCTGCCAAAGCTTCGTGAGAACGCCAAGAAGATCATGTGCAGACTCCTCTCCAGCGGCGGCATCCAGCCGTCTGTGGTGTGTACCCCATTTGTTTTGCATGCCTACCACTGTTATTATTGTGTGTGATCTGATCCGATCTATGCTAACTCTCTTGTCTACGCAATACAACAGGACTTTGTGGTTCGCGACGACTCGTTCTGGCTTGACTGGATGAGCGACGGACTCGTGGCGATCGGCGAGTCGTACGTCGGCGGCCTCTGGGGGATCAACGCGTCCAAGTCCCTGGACGAAGTGATCGCGGCGCTGATGACGATCCCCATGGAGGCGCGCCAGGAAATGTACCGCTCGTGGAGCGCTCGCATCGTCGCACTTGCTGCGCGCTTGTTCAACTACGCACCGTCCTCCGTGGGTCTGATCGTCGGCGCTGCCTCGGAGCAGTTTGATCTCTGCCCGAAGTTCCGACGCGACTACATGGACAAGTACTTGCACCAAGGCTTTGGGCTCTGGAGCGAAGGGGTCACCAACATCGAGGCGAGTTGGTGCTTGTGTGGCTGTGATGTGAATGCGGCTACTGGCTGGTACTGACTATGGATCCATTTTTGCAGGAAGCGCAAGCCCGGAAGTTGGCCAGTATCGACGAGAAGCTCCAGCTGGAGGTAGGACGAACCCACTACTCTTGACGTGTGTAATTGTTGTGTTGTCCGCGTTCTAATCTTCTCTTGGTCTAAATTACTTGTGTCGTTAAGGCGGGACATTGCGTTCTGGACTTGAACATTGGCTCCTGGGGTGGCGTCGGCTGCTACCTCGCGGATAAGCACGACGACATCACCGTCGTGTCAGTGCTCTCATCGATTCAGGAGTTCGTCCACGCGAAGAAGTTTGCGCGCGAGCTCGGCGTCTTCGATCAGATGGAGTTCATCCTCGCTGACACTCCTGAGAAGGTACGTTTGTGCTCAACGAAGGGTATCTCCTAGTGGTCTTTGCTAAGCTGTATGTCTGCTCACGTGTGCCATCACTGTGTCTCTCTGCAGCTCTTGACAACGCTGAGCGGCTTTCGTGCCTCGAACTTTGACCGCATCGTCTGCAGCGGCGTGGTCGAAGCGCTCCTGGACGCGCAAAAACTGCGCTTCCTGCGCACGATCAAGCGCATCCAGAAGTCCCACGCCGTGATGGTGCTCGAGTTCATCGCGTGCTCGGCGGCGCGCACGTCGACCCACGGCTGGAACAACAAATATGTGAACAGCTCCTTCCCGTGTTACCCGGTCACGCTCAACCACTTCCGCATGCTTGTGAGCGAGTGCACGTTCACGATCCACGAGATTGCTGCGTACTCGCAGCACTACGAGCACACGTTTCTGGACTGGCACCGCCGCTTCCAGGCGCGATGGAACGAAGACGACGAGGCTCAGCAGCAGCAGCAACGCCAGCTGCAGCTCCAGGGACGGCGACTAGGACGGCTTAGCTCCACGGGCGGCTCGGTTGACTCGGAGACCCGCGCGCTCGACCGCAACCGCACGCTGCCCGAGTCGTTCAAGCGCACGTGGGAGTTCTACCTGCTGCACTCGGCGGCGTGCTTCCGCGCGCAGGCGCTGCAAGTGTTCCAAATGCAGATGTCTTGAGGATCCACGCATTGCCCAAAGGCTTTGACAACAAGAGACTGATAGTGGCGATCGTATCAGTATAGTTTTTCGACGATTTCTTTTCTGTGTAGAGTTGGTCACGATGAAGAGAATGAGAGTGAAGCAGAGAGAAGCAGAGAGGGTTGACACCACCAGTGTATGGTCGAGAATGCGCACATATCTGAACTAAATACACTGCATGACGAAACCGAAGAGATGCAGCGATTGGGCTTCGTCGATTCGCTCGCCTCTGACTACGAAGAAGACGATGGAGATGGCGAAGTTGGTGGACCGAATCTTCAAAACTTCACATCTGTTCAAAAAATGTTTTTTTGCAGAAGCATGTACTTGGCTCGGATTCAGCATTTAAAAGCCTCCTACTTTATTCAAGATAATTTCTGGTCACCAGCATTTATTATCTCCAGTATTTTTGTGAACAAAAAGGTGCTTCATTCGAGAGAGCAGAGGCAATAGGCAATAATGACGTCTCCAAGCAACGACAGCTCTGGCGCTGTGTGCGAGTGGGAGAAGTTCGAGGACGACGACACCAAGACGCCGTACTACTACAACAAGCGCACGGGCGAGTCGT
>JAADVN010000725.1:0-14024 GCA_023335535.1 Globisporangium spinosum | reverse complement strand
GCAATAGTGATCCAGAGTGTAGTGCGCATGCATTTTGCCGAGAAGGTTGTCGTGCAGATGGAGATGCAGAGATTTGAAGAGCGCGAGCGACACCATGCGGCCACAGTGATCCAGAGGAACGCCAAGCGCTTCATGATGCGTCTCATCTACCTGGATGTGCTCTACGTGACCTGCCGCATCCAGGCTATGATGCGTGGGTTCCTGATCCGCAGACGCCTCCAGTGGGTTGCAGCGATCGACATCGACGGCATCTGCAAGTTCCAGGCGCTTGCCCGGGGCTTCTTGACTCGCCAGCGACTGAGTCATCATCTTTAGGAGCTCCGCGATAGAGAATATGTGAAAAGTGACTCGAGGTTCAAAGTGGACCATTATGATGTGGACAACCGAAGAAAAGAGTCAGAGCGTCCAGCTTCAACAAATAGTAGTCTCGACTCGGTGGACGGTCAGCCTGATAATGGAGCTGCTCGTCAGAAAGAGAAGCGAGTGCGCACCATGAAAGCAGCTGCGAAGCCACCACTGCAACCCGAGCCGATCATCAAGCCCTCCTACTGGCTGCCTGCCGGCGCGAGCTTCAACAAGATGCTGCCGGTGCTGTCCGTCAAATAGCGCACTCCTGTGGTCGATTTTGATACTGATCACGATGATCACGATGATCTCCACAGTCTGACGTCCGACCTCATCAACGCTCGCTCGTCCCGGACACCCAAGAAGCGGAACCAAAGGAACCGCCCGCCTCGCTTGGCGCCCGTGTCGCCTCCTGTGAATGGTGGTGTGCATGCTGCGCCTGCTAGAATACCGACAGAGGCTGTGACGGAACTTCAGCAGGTGAATCTAGCTCTCGAGAAGAAGCTGCGGCGCGAAGAAGAGCTGAAGCACAAGCTCCTCTGTCGGAAAGCGCAGGAGAAGCGCAGACTGGAGCACGAGCAAAAGCTCAAGCGTGAGCAAGAGATACGTTGATAGACTACAGGGTGTTGGCGTTCTTTTTTTGTGAGGCTCTTCCAATTTCTTTCCATTCTCTTTGTGTTGCAGAGCGAAGAGAACGAGCGGAAGCTCATGGAGCGCGAAGAGAAACTCGCGCGGCTGCTGCTGAAAGTGCTGCACCAGCGATTGAAAGAGGTGAAAATCAAGAAAACGTCCGCCGAGCAGCAGCGCGAAGAGCGCGAGCGGATCGCGATGGCGCGTGAGGAGCGTCAGACGCGGCTGCTCATCAAGCTCGCTGCTCGCCAAGCGCTCTTGAAGAAGACCCAAGTGGGTACAGCAAGCTGCAGTTCTGGAGCTAGTGGTGCTTCATCATCCACTACCACGATTAGCACTAGCGCCATGCCTCCACCGCCTCGCATGAAAAGCAACAGGAGTCGATCGGAACTCCATTCGACCGATGGCAGCGAATGTTCAAAGCACTCACCTGGCGCCAAGACCATGAGCGAGGGTCCCCAGGACGACGACGACGACGACAACGATATGTCGTTCCTCGACATCGATTTCAAGATCCCCGAGTCCATGCAAAAGAGCAAGAAGGGCAGACTTAAGAGTAGCATCAGTGGTGGTGGTGGCAAAAAACACAAGAGACAGCTGAGCAAAGGCAAGAAAGCGACATCTTCAGCATCAGCATCAGCATCTGTTGGTGGCGAAGGTAGCCAGGAAGAGATCGCCACCAGCACTGGGACCAGTAACTCACGAGTTTCAGGTGACAACAACAGCAGCAAGAAGCAAACAGCCGGGCGCTTGGGGGTCGAGATTGCGGAAAACGACTTTGAATTCGATTACGGGAGCGAGTTTGAAGAGATCATCGATGAAACCAAGCTCGGGCGGCTTATCTGTTGATATTGAGCAACGCAAGAGAATAAAGAGAACCTGACCAAAGCGTCCTTAGGCTTCCGTGTCCTTGCGGCGGAACAAGTAGAGGTAGCCCGAGCCAAGCGGCGGGTCCTCCGACACCGCGATCTTGTCGTCGTTGAAGATGATCCAGCGGCCGTCCTTCTTGATGTGGCTCACGTAGTGGCCCGAGTTCGTGTTCTTGCCGATGTGGCTCACAAAGCCCACGAGCGAGTACTCGCCGACCGTGCCATCGAGGCGCTTGGCAGGCCCGTCTCCACTCGAAGAAGCACTGGCGGACGAGCTCTCGCTCTGAGCCTTCGCGACTGCGGCGTCCAGGTCGTCCATGTGGCTGAAGAGCCACTCGGCGGCTCGATCCGGGTTGCCGTCGGTCTGGCTCAGCGCGCACTTGGCCTGGTCTTCGCTAAAGCCCATCGCGCTGAGCATCGAGACGTGCTCCATGTTGGCCGATGAAGCACTGCCGCTCCTACCACTTGAAGATGAGGCACTCTGCAAGACTGGCGGGTCGTTGAAGTCCGGGTCCTCCATGTGGCTGAAGATCCACTCCATCGCAGTCTCCGCGTCCGCATTCCCCGTGGCGATCGCTGCGCGCTTGCAGCCGTTCTCCGAGAAGCCCATGGACACCAGCTGGGCCACGAGCGAGTCGTCTGGGGCGACCACGCCACTATCCGACGACGCACCACCTCCTACTGTGGTACTTGAAGAAGAAGTGTCCTCTGGAAGGAGCTCCTCGCCGTCGATCAGTCCCGACGATAGGTACTGGCTCAGCGAGAGCTCTTCAGGGACGTTCACGACCACGTCGAGCTTCTCGGGCGTCCAGTCCTCCGAGACGTAAAAGCGGCGCATCTGCACCAATAAGTATCTCGGGAAGGACTTGAAGCGCACGGTTTTCTGCGCGAGCCCCTTTTTACCCGTCGCCGACGACAGGAAATCCTCAATCACCTCTGGCGCGAGCGTCTTGTCGAGACACGCGTGGAATGGCACGACCGGCACCACTTTCTCTTTGTTTGTTCCATCGGCGCTGCTACTGCTGGCGGCTTTGCTCTCGCCGTCGTCGATGCGCTGGCGCTTCTGCTCGATGCTCTGGTACTCCTTCACTTGGCTCGCATTCGTCGCCGCGTCGAGCGGGATCTGCAGCTGGATGAACGCGTCGTCACGCGCCACGTACTTAACTTTCTTGGACGCGAGGCACTCAACGCGGTCCTCAAACGCAAACTTGAACAGACTCGCGGTTGGCAGGTCGGCGCCAGCGCTACCATCTTCATTATCAAGGAGTGGGCCGATGCGACCCGCAACCACGCGCTCGCTTCGCGTGAGGAAGTCCAGGAGATGCTGAAAGTACTCGACCGCGTCCTGCTGTTGGCCCGTTGAGAAATCGGGGTGGCCTTTGCTCACAAGCCCACGGAACGTGCTTGGACGGAGCTCCACGTTGCTGAGCTCCTCGTCGTCTTCATCACTATCAGCAATTGTCTTGGTGTAGGTATCCGAAAGCACCGCGGTGGCGAGCTTGGCCATCTGCACCGCGACGTCGTCCGCCGGGTGATCCGTCGTGGTGCGAAAGATTCTGTCGGCGGCGTCAAAGTAGCGGCGCTTGACCTCGGGCAGTGCGAGGAAGAGCTGCAGCACCGAGTTGATGTAGCAGCTGTTGCCTAGGTTCTTGAAGCCAATGTGGCCCGCGCCGGAGACCGGCTGGAGCTTCTTGCCGGACTCGATGATCTTGTCGAACTCGTAGTTCATGTTGAGTCCGACCTGCAGCTCGTTCATGGACTTGTCGGTCTTCTTCATGTTGTTGATATTGATGCCGAAGTGCTGCAGGTGGCTCTTCAGGTGCTTGTTCGTCACCATGTCGTCCTCGTCCGCCGCGTAGCTGTACACGTCACCGCCTTCCGCTGTGATCGTGCCCAGCTTGACCGCCAGCGGGTACAACGAGCCCGTGTCCTTGTAGTGGTTGAGCGCGGCGCCGCAGCCACCCGTGCCGTCCCAGTTCTTGCGCCCGCAGCCGACGAAGCCATCCGAGAGGTTGAGCCACAGGTTCTCCTGCTTGTCGCAGTCTGGGGCCTGACACTTCCACGCGGAAGGGCTGGACGAGATCTTTGGCGCGTCCGGCAGTTGGATCAGCGCGTCCGCGTACTTGCTCTCCTTGCGCTCCTCGGCCCACGAGGACACCTCCTCCACGACCATGTTGCCGGCGTGGTTGAGCAACGCCTGCACCGCGTCCTGGATCTTCTGCGGCACCTCTGGTGCGTCCGCTGCGATGCGCAAGAGCTCCACTTTCGTGTTCTCGGGCGAAAACGCGACCAGCTCGTGGGTCTTGATCACGTCGTACTTGTCCTCCGCGTTGACCGCGAAGCCGCCGTCGCCGCCAATCGCGAGCTTGGTCGGTGCTTCCGCTGCTGTTTCATCGCCAGTACTAGCAGCAGGCGCCTTCTTCACGCGCCGGTGCTTCTGGTGCAGATAGAGCTGTGGGGCGGAGCTGCGCGCCAGGTCGAGCGGCAGGAACGCCGCGCCGAAGGACTGGAATGTGCTCAGGTTCGTGAAAAGCCCGCCGGCAGAGAGCGCCGAGTCGAAGGAGAACGCGCACTCGTCGCGGTAGACACGGTCCGAGGCCCTCGCCACGCGCACGCGCGGCGCCAGCTCCTGCAGTTGCTGCAATGCCATGCTGGAAATGTGGGTTGCTTTCAAGTTTCTTTTTGATACCAAAGTGTCAGCCGTGAGAGATCTTTTGTTTGACACATTACTATGGACGTTCAAACTACGGTCGCATTTTTGTGGCGGAATGGTACCTTTGGTTTTCGTCTGGAGTCGCGTTGGATGTCCTTTGTACCCTCACCAAACATATATTACAGTAGTTTTGCAGACACAAGATACTTTACATATGCATACATCTAAACGTGCAAAAATTCTCTTCATAACTGACTGTGCAACCTTCGTACAACCTTCGTGCAACGCTCGCACAACATTCGTGCTTGCTTTGTGTTTCCTTCGTGGTGCTGGCATGTCACGGCTTCATTCTGGAAAATGGCGCCTGGTCCGTCCGTCCCATCAGCAGCGATGGCGGGCGATGACGGAGGCGCAGGAGCAGCAGTAGCTGGCGTGACGTCTGCGGCAGCGGACGCTTCGACGCCAACCGCAGCAGCAGCGGTGAGTGTCCTGCCGGAGCTGCCGCTGCTGAGCAATCGCAGCGAGCGCAAGATCATCCACTTCGCCAAGCTCTACCAGCGCGCGCAGGACGACGACGCGTTCGAGTCGCTTGGTGATCTGGCAGAAGAGCTCGCAGCCGTGGCGCGGCAGCGCAGGAAGAGCGTGGAGAACGCGAGCGGCACCTCCGCCGCTTCGTCGTCGCCGTCCACGTCTTTGAACGCTGCAGCGGCGGCAGCAGCATGGTCTGGCGCAGACGCCGCTACGAACCCGAACCGTCTGTTGTACGCGCCGGACCAGCTACAGTTGCTGCTCACGTCGCACGAGAACCCGGGAGAGAGCGCGGCGGACCACTTGCCGTACGCGCCGAAGAGCGCGGACGCGAAAGGGAAGCCCATGGTGCGCTTCATCGCGACGTCCTCGTCGCCGTTTGTGAACGCGCTGAACGTCGAAAGCGCGAACCACCTACGCCAGGCGCTCGAGCAGGGCCAGCGCGACGAGCTCTACAACAAGGTGCAGCAGATTCCGTGGGAGGAGAACATCCTGTGGGGGATCGACTTTGCCTCCAAAGAGAAAGATGGGAGCACTCAGGATGAGTCGATCGTAGAGACAGAGGACGCGACAGGTCACGTTGGTAGCAGCAGCAGTGGGTTTCAGGACCGAAGGGGCAGCAGCAGCAACAACAGCAACAACACTAACCAGCCGACGTACAGCTATGATCGGAACCGCCTGTCAAGCTCTGGTGGTGGCAGTAGTGGCAGTGGCAGTAGCAGTACTACTGGTGGCCCAAGTTCAACCTCGCAGCAGAATCGCCAGTCGGCAGCAGCAGGCTCAGCCACATTCCAGCGCGCGAAATCGTCGGCAGGAAAGGATGAACCGACGGTTACCCCAACACTTTCGCAGATGAGCGAGGGCTTTGACATGACCAAGCCCCGCAACTACCGCTGGGAGATTGAGGGCGAGAAGACCGACAAGAAATCCAAGACAGCAGGCGCGTCTACCAACAGTGCCAGTGCTGGCAGTACTGCGAAAGTGGCGACGGCGGTGAACCTTCCATGTCCGCTGAACAAAGATCTGCAGAACGACTCGTGGATCGACGCGATCGGCTGGAGCTCGACGCAGGACATGCCCGAGAGCAAGCTGGTGCTGGATGACAACGACTCGCTGCTGATCTTCTCGGTGCCCGAGATGGAGGACATCCGTCCAACGCTGCGTATCCCCGAGCGAAAGCTCGGTGCTGCCGAACAGCGACTCGAGCAGCTGGACAAGCAGCGGCGCGAGAAGAAGCAGCGTATCGACGAAGTCATGGGTCGCCTTGAGTTTGGCGAAGAGACTGCCGAAGGAAGACTTGGCACTGAAGGTGGCGGCAAGAAGTCCAAGGACACGCGTGTGGTCAAGAACATCGGGCTCGTGCACCACTCGCTGCCAGCGATCAAGCTCTCGCTCACGAAACCGGAGCTCCCGAAGACCAAACTGCGTGACTTTCACCGTCCGCGCGGCAAGTTCAAGATCAACGAGCGGCTCCAGTTTGCCCCGCCGCCGAACGTCACGCTCACGCAGAAAGAGGAGAGCGCGATGATCACGCAGATCAAGAAGAGCTCGGACCTGAACCCAACGGCGGGCGGGAAGCTCATCTTGGTGGAGTACACGGAGCAGAACCCGCCGATGCTCTCGAACCCGGGCATGGCGGCGCGCATCCTGCACTACTGGCGTCCTCCCGACCAGGACGACGACGTGGGTATCGGCAAGAAGAAGGCGAAGAAGGTGAAGCCAAAGCCTCCAGACATGAAGATGGGGCAGGTGATCACGCTCGGCGACCACGACGAATCACCATTTGTGGGCGACATCCCTGCTGGTCGGGTCGTGACGTCGCTGAACTCGAAATTGTTTAAAGTGCCGATCTTCCCGCACAAAGCGGCTTCTCCCTTTGTGGTGAAACCTGAGCACCGGGACTCGGGTGACTACGAGATGTTTTTGTTGTGCCGCTCCGTTTCCAAGGGCAAGAAAGGTGGCACGATTGGCGGACAGGCCAAGACAACAGTGCACGTGATGGAGATGCCGGAGCTGTTCGTCGCCGGCCAGGTCGAGCCGCAGATCGAGGTGCCTGCGCCGAACTCCCGCAGCGCAAACGATTTCATTCGTCCGTACATGTCGTTCCACATCCTGCGTCTGTTCAAGAAGGCGAGCGATGGCGAGCGCCTGAAGATCGAGGACATTGCGCGTGCGTTCCCGAATCAGTCGGGCACTGCGATCCGAAAGCGCATGAAAGAGGTCGCGACGTTCGAGCGCGGCGGCAATGACTCGGGCTGGTGGAAGAAGAAAGCCGCGTCGCAGCTGACGAGCGAAGAGGAGATCCGCGCGAGCATCCCGCCCGAGTCGGTGTGCCTGTACGAGAGCATGATGTCGGGTCACCGTCGCTTGCTGGACATTGGACTGACGAAACTCTTTACACCGTCGGGTGTGAACGGAGCGATCAATCACTTGCTCAAGCGCCTGGAACTGCGCAAACAGAGCCTCTCTGCGAAACTGATTGAGCCGCTAAACCTGGAGCGCCGCGCGAAGGAGAAGGCCGACGAAGAGCTCTGGAAATCTGATCCGATGATCCGCAAGCTCGAGACGGACATCCAAGTGGCGCGTTACATTGATGAGCAGCTTCAGTTGACACCGTGGAACTTGACGAACAATTATGTGGAGTGCCACTTGCAGGGCAAAGGCTCGGGGATGCTCAAGCTGGGTGGGATCGGAGACCCCACAGGACGCGGTGAGGGCTTTAGCTTTGTTCGCGTCCCTCAGTCGCGTGCGAAGAAGAAAGAGGGAGAGGAAGAGGCGGCTGCTGCAGGAGGAAACGCGAGTGCGGAGGCAGCAGCGGTTCAGAAAGCGGTGGCTGCTGTGACCGGTACGACTGCAGATTTGCGAAAGCTGAAGATGAAAGAGGCAGGCGACGTGCTGCGCAACCTCGGTCTCGCCGAGGCGGATATCAAGAAGCTGCGCCGTTGGGATCGAATCCACATGGTGCGAGAGCTGAGTAGTCGCGCGACGGCACACGGCGTCGCGGGTAGTTTGAGCAAGTTCGCCCGTGGCGCGCGCAAGTCGCTCTCGGCGCAGCAGCAAGAGTACCGCAAGAAGTGCGACGTGATCTACGAGCGCCAGATGGACGTGCTGAGCTCAACGAAGACGACTTTTTCGTCGGACGAAGAATCGGAGGGCGACGACGACTTGGACGAGTGGGAGAAGGACATTGAAGCCGGCATCACCGGTGGCAACGAGATGGAGAAGATCGCGAAGCGCGGTCCAAAGAACCTGTTCGCGAAAGACGGCGGCGGTCTGAACCGATCGCGCGAGGTGCTCGCGGAGCGCGAAGATGCCGTGGAGCTGCGTCGCTTGATGGAGGAGATGAAAGAGGATTCCGGATCCACGAGCGCGGTGCGACGTCCGGACGTCGACGCAAGTAAGTTGCGCAACCAGCTGCGCGCGAGTGGCATCAAGGAAGGCTCTTCAGGGGCAGCGGGGGCTTCGTTTGGGACGATGAGCCGCCAAGGGTTTGCTGCCTCGCGAGGCGGGTCTGTCATCTCGTCCGCGTTGGCGACGCCCACTGACCACATGTCTCGCTCGTCGTCGCCAACGCATGGACGGTCCACGAGCATGCGATCCGAGCCTCCGAGCGCGACGAAGAAGGTCCCGGGACGGAAAGTGCTCAAGCGAACCACACGCACGATCGAAGAGGACGGGACGGAGACGGTCAAGATTGAGTTCATCGTGGACGATCGCCAGATCGGCCGCTTCAAGGCGATGCAGCAGCGCAAGGAGCGCCAGATGAAGACCGAGGAGCGCAACATGCTGCGCAAGCGCAAGCGCATGCTCGCATTGGAAGACGACTCAGGTGGTGTCGCCAGCGGTGGTGGTGGTGGTGGCAGCCAGAGCCTTCTCGACAAGGCAAAGAAGCGCAAGCAGCTCCAAGAAGAGCTCAAGCAGCTGCAGATCACCGAGGAACAGAACAAGGGCTACCAGGAGATGCTGCAGAAGCAGGGCGAAGAAGGCGTGCTTGGCGGGACGCCTCAGAAAGGCGTGATCCGCTGCACGCAGTGCGGTCAGGCGGGCCACATGCGTACGAACCGCAGCTGTCCGTTGTACATGGCGGACGAAGTGCGGTCGTCGTCATCCAAGAAGGCTGTCGGTGACGGGTCGGAAGACAATGCGACGCCACTGAAGCTCAAGGTGAAGAAGATGGTGCCAGTGTCCTCTGCAAGCGACGACCAAGGGAGCGTGGAAAAGATCACGGTGAACCTGTCGGAACTGCGCGAAGGAGCGCGCAAGCACCACGCGGAGAAGAAGCGCAAGCGGCTGCAGGAAGTGAAGGAGCAAGCAGAGCTCTATAAACGTCCGTACATGAACAACGTGGTGAAGCAGAGCCGGTCGCGCATGCCCGTGGAGCACCTGAAGTGTAATCTGGAGAACGTCGTAAGCAAGTTGCTGGACATGCCCGAGAGTGAGCTCTTCCGCGACGCCGTGGACTGTGCGCTCGTGAAAGACTACTACTTGATCATCAAGCAGCCGATGGACCTGGCCACGATCCAGAAGAAAGTGGACGAGCAGAAGTATGACTCGATGCGCGAGTTCATCAAGGACCTCGAGCTGATCGTGAGCAACTCGAAAATCTACAACGGCGAGCCGACCAAGTCGCTGATCACGGCGAACGCGGTCAAGGTGCTCAAGCGCGCGCAGGAGGAGCTCGCGACGCTGAACGCAGAGGGCGGTGTGCCGTCCTCGCAGTAAAGTAAGGTGTGATGGCGAAGATGACGAAGCTCAGAGAATCTAAACAACAGTGGTGCATAATGCATAATGGAGACTCGGGTCGCGATTCGCGAATGCGACTACCTTGACCAGCAATTCAACAACAAAAATCTGACACTCAAGCGACAGCTCCACATCGATATCAAACCGGACAACCAGAGAGGGACCCACCCCATCAAAACACGACCCACAATCAATCAATCAATCACTCCTGAGGATTCAAGAATCGACGCCAGAGCAAGCGGCAGTGAGAGTGAGACGACTGACTGGAAGAAATATGCAATGATGTGCTTTATCTAAGCAAAACCAAACGAAATCAAACAACAATGTTTATGATACGTGCCTGCATATGTCTAATCCTCTAGTTACTGCAAACTGATCTGGACATGGGACTACAAAATGGCCAAGTCGCTGTCGCTGGTGTCCTGGCTGTCGCGTCACCCTCCTTCCTCTGCGTGCCTTAGGAGCTCTTTGTAGTACTTCATCTTGTCATCGAGGAAGAGAATCCTCCCTTCCTTCGCGTCCAGGACCTGCTTGAGCTTCAGCACCGTCAGTCTGTCTCGCCACAACACGCAATTAGTATACAAAGTTAGTCCACATGTTATAAAACTGGCAGCAAATTTGTCTTGTGGGAAATGGTTGGTTGGTTACCTGAGCTGCGCGACTTCGTCTTTTGCATCCAGACCAGCAGCAGCACCGTACAGGAGATACTTGTCACACGAAGGGAGCGATGAAGACGAACCACAGAGCTCTTTCATAGCAGCAGCTTGGGGCTGCGCTTTGCCGCCTAATGGTAGTTCGCCAAGTTGCCGAGCCGATTTCTGATGTTTGTCAGCGCTGCCATCCTCCTCTTGAGCGTACTTTAAACCGCATCGCGATCGAAAATCGCGTCGAAGTCGTCGTAGTTTGGCTCACTCGCAGCGTCTACCTCTTTCTGATTCTGAGTGTCGCTGCTGCACATAGCGAGCAGCTCGTCCCCCAGGTCGTCGAGCTCCACCGGCACAGCATCCGCATCCGAGGCGTCAATGAGTCCATCATCGTCATCGCTTCCACCACTATCCTCTTCTCGTTGGTTGTCGTACGCCAGCTTCGCGTTGTTTGCATTCTTCTGACTGACCACCAGGTTCATAAAGCCTAGTTCGCTGCCTTCGAGCACCGCGAGAAGCGACGCGCAGCGCTCGGTGCAACCCGCGTCGCTCGACGTTTTCCACAGTATCACGCGTTCGAACCACATGTCGAGCGAGTTTAAGTGATTGAGCACCAAGCACCGCGCTTCAGGCGACAGCTTCTTCTTCGCGCTGATGCCAGGTATCCTGTCACCCTCACTGTCACCTCCGTCATAGCCGAAAGCGTTGTACGCAGTCGTGGTAGTATTGTTATCACTCAGTAGCTCCTGAAGAGCGCTCCAGGACCGAAACGAGTGGAGCTCTTCGCCCTGCATCTCATTTCGGCAATTGGACTCGTCAAGCTGCTGGGTCAACAAAGTCACTCGAACTTCCAGTTGGCAAATACGAGCCAGAAGCTGGGTTTGCTCTGCTTTCCAAGAACCTTCAAGCTGCTCTCGAACCCGCTTCTCATGCTGTCGCATCTGGTTCAGGTGCTACTGTTTCAGATCCTCCAGTCGCGCGTTCGCCGACATCTCCAGCAGCTTCACGGACGCCTCTCGCTTCGCCACCTGCACGTTTTTCTCCACCAGAGCCTGGCGCTCTCTCTCTCTCTCTCCAGCTCTGCGAGTTCATTCTGGCGCGCCTGGGACCTGCGGGCCGCGCTAGAAGGGTCCTTCGCGTCAAGCTCAATCTCTCGGCACTGGAGCTCCGTGAGCTGCTGCTTGGTCACGTGGAGCTCCTTGCGCACACTCGCGAGGTCGAACTCGAGCTGCAGTTTGTTCTCCAACTCGACGCGGTACGTGGCCTCGCACTCATCTGCATGGACCTTGGCAGCTTCAATCTGCGCTTTCGCTTTACGGACAGCGTCAAGTGAGACGCATGCCTCCAGGTCCTGGTACTTGAGCTCCCAGTCACGACAGACTGCCTGGCTCTGCTCCATTTCTTGCTTAAACTGAGCCATGGAGCTGTTGTACTTTGCTTCCCACTGCTTGAGCTCAGCGGAATGACTGGACTGCGTGCGCTCCAGGTACACCTGCAGGTTCTGAGCAGTGGCCTCGTGGTCCGAGATCTCTGCGTTGAGCAGCTCGATTTTCGCCTCAAAGTCACTCTGAAGCGCGTGGAGTTCGTTGGTTCGGGCCTCGTGCTGCTCTTCCCAGTGCTCGGCAAGACCCAGGGCCTCCTGTAGCTCCTGGTTGCGGTGCTGACTCGTCATTGAGAGCTAGAACTCGTATTCGTCGAATACTTTGTCCAGCTCCGCGCATTTCTCACCCAATTGACGCTCCAGTTCGAGGATCCTGGCAGCGTTTGCCTCGATTTCATCTGCACTTGCAAGTTCTTCCGTCTCGTGCCTGAGAACGGTCAGTTGAGCCTCCGAATCCGCCATCGGCTCTTCTCTGAGTGCCTCCAGTTGGCCGCTATGGAGTGATTTCGCCTCTTGAAGTTGGTTCTCAAGCGCGTTTGCTCTTGCGACAACGACTGCGAGCGATTCCTCGACCTCAGCGAGTAGCAGCGTCTGGGAGGCCAGGGTTTCCTCCGATTATCTAACCTGGAGCTATGCATTCTCGAGCTCCATTTCCAGGTTCTGGATCGTACGACTCAGAGATACACGCTCTGCATCGAAAGCTGCGATTCTCGCTTCCGATTCCATACAGATAGCTCCACGTTCTTCCTCAGCCAGCTGAGCTAACTGAGCTCTTTGTTTCTCTAGTTCTGCGCCATGCGCACGGATGATCGCCGTTTGTTCATCTTGTGATGCTCACAGACTGTTTTCTGCCGCTTGAAACTGGGCGTTGAGAGTCTTAACTTGTGTCTCAAGGTGTTCAGCATGAGCGTGGGCAACCGTGAGCTCAGTATGTAACTCAGTCAGCGCTTGCTCTTTGGAATGCGTTAGGTCCTGGTACTCGGCTTGGAGCTACTCGAAATGGTGCTTGGTCGTGTCGTGCTCTGCCTGCATAAGCGCCATTTACTTCTCCATCGCGCTCACAAATCCCGACCCGGAAGCCTCTAACACAACCGCGTTGAGGAGCTCCAGACTCTCGAGCTCTCGGATTTGCTGACTAGCTATCTATAGATCAAGCTCCAGCACTGCAGCTCGCTGCTTCAGATTTGCTTTCTCAGTGCTCAGCTGCTCACGCTCCTGCATTACAGCAACAAGTTGCTCTCCCAGGCTCGAGATGCTGTTGTTCAGCAGCGCGATGGCCTCTTTGTGCTCAGCCTCGAATCCCACGATCGCTGAGCTCTCGAACTCACGGCTTTGCTCCAACTCCTGGATCTGAGTCAAGTGAGCCGCATTGGAAGTATGAAGAGTGGCTTTCTCAGCTCCAATCGCCTGTAACTGACTGGCAATCGCCTGAATGTGGTTCTCAAGATCCGAGACCTTGGTGCTCTGAGCCACTGCTGACTCGTGGTGCCTTGCATCAGCCAGCTCATCGTGCTGTTCGTACGCGACGCGGAGTTCGTGCGTCAGCGCCGTGACTTTGGTCTTCCGCGCCGCCGTGAGCTCTCGCAGAAAGCGGCACTTCTCCTGGAATTCGAGCTGCTGCGCCTTCAATTCAGTATTTTTCACTTGAACCTCGGCTTTTCCAGAGCTCGCTCTGGTCAATCGGCTCTGCAGCTCAGAGCTCTTGGATGTGAGTTCCTGGGGTTGGCGTTCCAGCTCTGCTTTCTGGGCGTTCTCTTGCGTCATTTGCTGCTGAAGCGCGATGAATTGGGCTTCGGCGCTGTCCGTACTCTCTGTCAGAACCTTCGCCCCGGACTTGAGCTCGGCGCAGTGGGCTTCAGTCGCTTCGCTGTGCGTCTTGAGCTCCTCGTAAACGCGCTGCAGGTCGGAATACTACGTCTCGAGTCTGGCTGAGCACTCGAGTGCTGCTTCCATGTCACTTGCCGCGCGTTGGATCTGCTCTTGGGGGTCGTGCTGCTGCGCCATGAGATCACTCACTTGCTGAGCTGAAGCTGTCAAGTCGGCTTTTAGTCGCTGAATTAAAAGCGCCTGTGCCGTAGCTGACGCGGAAGGCTGTCTACCGTTTTGTCGGCTTCCAGGCTAGCTATCTGCGCTTGTGCAGAGCCAAGTTGACACTTGAGCTCCGCTATTTCCTCAATCGACTTCACATTTGATCCGTGAGGAGTATCAAATTCTTCTCTCAGTAATTCATG
>JAADVN010000724.1:0-14041 GCA_023335535.1 Globisporangium spinosum | reverse complement strand
GGTCACGCGCTCGTTGTCGAACGACACGTCGCCGCGGATCTGGCGGCGGCGGTAGACCCACGGGCCAACCTCCTTGAGCTTCAGCTTGGCGTTCGTGGCCAGGTGGTCCTCAGCGTTCGTGACGTTGAACATGCGCAGGTTGTAGTAGTACGGCGAGCAGTCCTTGCAGTCACCGTACGGGTCCGTGTATGCTTCCTTCTTGGCATCGTCCAGGTTGCACGTGACCACGCCGCTCTGGATCTTCTTGTCGATCACCTTGGGCAGCACCGTGCCGTAGATGATGCCGAAGATGAGGAAGAACACGCCGACACCGATGAGCGACTTGCCGATCACGTTCGGCGAGCAGCGCTTCTTGCCGCCGGCGGCCTTGCCGGGCGTCGTGACCTTCTCGTAGGCCTCACTGGGTGTCTGGGCTCCGCTCATGATTCTTGGTCGCTGCTGTTGACTTGAGGGCGGTCGAGCGCAAATCCGGAAATGAAGAGCTACGAAGCGAAGGCGGCGAGAAGCGAAGAGAGGGAGACAGCGCGGGGCTGGCGGCGATGAAGCGAAAGGGAACGCTGAAAGCTGAAAGCCCCAGACCAAAACCGTAGAGGAATGGAATGGAGGCAGGAAGGCAGACAGCCCAGGTTTTTGGATGCAGATGGGCCGAGAGCGTGAGTGTTGTTGGCGTGATGCGTGGTTGACTGACTGACTGACTGTCGTCGTTGAGGCACCGGACCGACTGGGGTTGCAGTTTGGCTCCGAGCCACGCCCGCCCGCCCCGCCATCACAGATTGTTTTATGCACACTCTCCTCCCAGGACTCTGGCACAGAACACGGGCAATTGTTGTGGTGGCAAGAGACGAGGATGCTCCGAAGTGAAATAAGAAGTGCATTACGCAATCACTTCCGCTTTGTAATTTTCGCACAGCCCACCAGCCCTATCCGCAGTATAAGAAAATCGACACACACCGTTTTCGCGTATTGCCTTGGCATTGTATGGAAATCTGCGAGTACGGTGTTGTTATTCATTTTCACAAGGTTTTTGGAAATGCATAAACTGTGGGAAGTGATAAAATATAGCAGGATTGTACAAGAGAAAGTCCATATCCCTTCCAATCCGATAAGCGATTTCGGCGGGGATGTTTGTAAATTACATTCGGACAAAACGTCCGTAAAATACCGCGGGATGGGAGGAGCAGTCCCGCACGTCTGCAACAATCGTGCTCTCGCGAGTAATAGAAGGTGAGACGCAGCTGCTTTACAGTACACCCTGGCATCCAGGTTCTTGTTCTTTTGTTACCACGAAGCCGCGATTTCAAGCAAACTGGCGCAATGCTAATGATGATGGCGCTCGACCGCTAGAGGCGCACGCTTTTGCGGTCTCTCTCACACGCATCAAGCACTTGCCTTCTTCTCTGAGAGAGGAAGAGCCAACTGCTCTGGTGTTAAACACTCTCAGAACAGCGCCAAATTAAATGTCAGTATCGCCACGTCCAAATTCTCAATGGAGACTGCTGATTAAGAGCCAAAATGCTCACCCAAGCATCAATGCCTCCTCTCTTGCATAGATCTCAAACAGCCAGTCTCACGTCGATTTGTTACTCACTTCGCGAGAGATCGACGTGAAAAAGAAGACGAAGATGAGACCTTGACGCGGGGTGTCAAATCTACGGTACGCTTCGCTCGCAAGTCGGCAAGCTGATAGAAATCCACACGAATTGCCGACTTATTTGCGTCAAATTGAAGTTTGGAGCATTTTGCTTCAGACTTCAAGAGCGTTTCGAGGCTCTCAGTTTTGCGGTCGACGCCGCTGGTGTCGATTTGCGAGCCCAGTTTTAAAGCGAGGGCTTCCATATTTGCCGTGTCCATACATTTCCCGATTGGAAGATTGAAAATGGACGCAAGCTTGAAGGACGGAATTTTCGCCTCCACTTCAGCCGCGTACGGTATTTTTGATTGATCCTGAACAGTTTTCGAACCCAGAAGAGGCTTGCGGCTGGCTCCACCGAACAAGGCACATCTTGCTTTGCAAGACCATATTTTGTCCAGATCTAGGACCAAAAGTGACGAGGTGGATACGCTTGTCATGTTTGTCCATGTCAATGAGAGGCTCTCATTCGCGTCAAAAGCATGGTGATTCCGGTTCGTTATTATCTGGAACTATGATTTCAACCCACATTTCTTTTCCAATCACAGAGCAGAGCAGACCATCCATTGCACAACTGTGTTGGATCTGATTGTTTGGTGATGTTTGTGCTGCTATTATTGCTCGAGTTTCTGTCGTTATCGTCTCGGCTCATTTGACACTTGCCGCGAATGAGTGAAGTGTGAACGAGGTAGTCACAACACACACTTGGCATCCATCCAGCAAACAAGAAACAGAAACCAAATTAGATTTTGGATCGATGCTCCCATAAAAACTGCCACACCATTCTGGTGCTTGGAATCGTTTGTCGAATCCTTAGAGACGTCGGCTGCGTTAGCATCTTGACCACATAAATAAGATGCCATGCTCCATCCAAACGATGCAATCTATTCGTTCGGTTCAGCCAATTCGTGCTTTTTCGGGTTTGAGCAGCCCACGGCTGAGTGTGCTGACAGCACCGCCGCCACCTCTGAATTCGCGCGGCTACGGGTATTTTTTCTACTGCACAGGCGTTGCTGGTGCATTGCTGATTTCTTACAAAAAAGGCAAAAAGCAGAGAGAATGCTTGCACATGTAGTGCAGTTCTTTGCCCAGGGCTTTCCCGCTTTTGCTTCAGCAATCAGACGCCAACAATCCCACTTGGTCTACAAAGCCCAAGCGTAAAATGAAATTCTGTTTGGCACGCACCTTTCTCTTGTCGAAAAGCTCTTTCCCCTCTAAAAGATTAAAATCCACCAATCACAAACCACCAGCACCGCAAAGGCAGCATACAAAGACCAAGTGTACAATGTTCTGTGCGGAAAGGTGGCTACCGTGCATAAAAACCACTGCTCACGACGCTCCTACGTGGTTTTTATGCACAGAATTACTTGGTGTTTGTATGACTGAAAAAAAGAACGCTGTACGCAATCATTTCGTGTATATCATGTGGTCCACCTGAATAATATCAAATCAAACACTCAGCCTACTCGAAATTACCGTTTGTGACAATATACCGGTAAAGGTGTCAGTTGATCAACCTACCTTTAAAAATGAGTATTACAAATGAACAGGATTGTTTTACCTTTAAAAATGAGCACCATAAACTATTGACACCTGCGCAGCTTTTATGAGGTAAAAAGCGGCGATTGATCACTGAAAATGTACAAATACCGGTTTTGGACATTGGGAACACATTGGTGCGATACTGTTATTTGTGTTGGCTGACACTCGCGCATCACTCTTTCTGTGATTTTCGTTCCTCTCAGAAATCAAGCGCGATTGAGTGCAAGGCATCCAAACAGATCCAAAAGAACACCAAGCGCAAGGCAAGACTCAGCAGCAGCAGCAGCAGAGCGAACGAGAGGAAGCATGTCGGACGACGAAGAGGAGTACGAGTTCGACTACAGCGACGAGGATGAAGACATGGACGACGGCTCGGCCGGCGACCTGCACGTGCAGATAGAGAACCAGTACTACTCGGCCAAGCAGCACCTTGAAAGCGAGCCGCCGGAGCGCGCGCTGGCGCTCGATGCACTCGCCCAGGTGCTGGCCATGCAGGAGGAGAAGACGGACTGGGGCTTCAAGGCGCTCAAGCGCATCGTGAAGCTCAAGTTCGAGCTCGGCCAGCACGACCAGGCCATGAAGAAGTACGAGGAGCTGCTCGGCTACACGAAGAGCGACGTCACGCGCAACGTCGGCGAGAAGGGCATCAACAGCATCCTCGACTTTGTCTCCACCAGCAAGGTGTGTGTGCGCGCATCTTGCTTTGATTCCTGTGTGTATGTCAGCAGCGCGTAGCTCTATCGAGAGATGTATGCAAGAGGATGCTGATATTGTGCTGTGTTATCATGCTGCGAATGGATGGATATGTTGCTGTGGTTGTTGTAGAACTGGGAGATCCTGCAGCGCTTCTACGAGACGACGCTGGAAACGCTGAAAGAGGCGCGCAACGAGGTATGAATCCCCGCGTTACTGCTTGTGTGCATGGTTGTGCGCAAATGGACGTGAAGACTAAACTCTCTGTGGCGCACTGGGCTTATGTTGCGTTATGTGTGACTGTGTAGCGATTGTGGTTCAAGACGAACTTGAAGCTGGGGAATTTATTGTACGAGATCGGTGACTTCTCGCGGCTGAGCAAGGTACAGCAAGCCTTGGTGTCAAATCAAGTGCAGCTATCAAAGGACAATGAAGCTAACTCAAGTGGGCATGTGTGTGTTGCTGTTGTGTGTGTGTATCTGTGCTGGCTGAGTAGATTGTGAAGGAGCTGCTCGCGTCCTGCGAAGAAGAGGATGGTGAAGACGGCGTAAAGAAGAACACGCAGGTACGCGCGAGTCTTCATCGCTGTCATGACACTAGCTTCATGTACAAAACAAGCAGCAGCACTAACAAACAACTTACTGTTGGCTTGTTTGCTTGCTGTTGTGTTCTTTTCTCAGTTGCTGGAGGTGTACGCGCTCCAGATCCAGATGTACACCTCACAGAAGGACAACAAGAAGCTCGTGTCGATCTACGAGAAGGCGCTGCGCACGAAGTCCGGCGTCGCACACCCTGTATGTGTGTTGTCTACTGCCTGGTTGTGTTTGCCCGCAACATCCTAACAATTGCTGTTTGCTGTTTCTCCTGTTGTGTTGTAGAAAATCATCGGCGTGATCCGAGAATGCGGTGGAAAAATGCACATGATGCAGGTACGAAAAAACTCCCCTCAACCAGTCATGTTCCTCACATTTTCACAAAACCAGTTACCTTACAATTGATCTTTATCTTGTGGTTTCACAACCTCAGCGCGACTGGGACAAAGCCCGCAGCGACTTCTTCGAGGGCTTCAAGAGCTACGACGAAGCCGGCGAGCCACGCCGCCTCCAGTGCCTCAAGTACCTCGTGCTCGCGAACATGCTGAGCGAGTCGCAGGTGAACGTGTTTGACTCGCAGGAGGCGAAACCGTACGAGAACGACAACGAGATCGTGGCGATGACCAAGCTCACGGACGCGTTCCTGCATGACGAGATCAAGACGTTTGAGAAAGTGCTAAGCCGCAACCAGGCGACGGTGATGGCGGACCCGTTCATCAAGCACCACATCGACCGGCTGCTGCGCACGATCCGCAGCAAAGTGCTGCTGAAGATCGTCAAGCCGTACCGGAAAATGGACACCAAGTACATTGCGCGCGAGCTGAACGGGATCTCGCTCGCTGAGGTCGAGTCGCTGCTCTCGGCGCTCGTGCTCGACCAGAAGATCGAGGCGCGCATCGACCAGGTGAACCACACGCTCGTGCTGCTGGACCGCAAGCCCGAGGAGAAGTTCCAGAACTCGGTGCAGAACTGGTGCGACTCGCTCGAGAAGTTCCACGCGCTCACCATCGACCGCGTCACCACGGGCGTGTGAGTTTTGTAAATGGCGCAATGAAGAAAACAAAACAAAGAACAACAACAAGAAGAGGGGACAGCAATCTATTGAAGCGACGGAGACAAGTAATAATGAATATTCAGGAGGTGCGGGGGCGTGGAGTGTAATGGAGCGGAATGGAGAAAAGAAAATCGTTTTTGAAGTCACCGCAGTTTCTGCATTTTGATGATGACGATGGCGCTGACTGGGAGGATAACTGGATAGGAGGGCTCTCTCGGCGTGGGGGGACGGCGGATTGGAGGTGTAGGACTCTGGACTATTGTATTATATACTACTACTTTCTTCTGGGTGACAGGAATTTGGTCGGCAGGCTTGTCGAAATTGGTTCTTCAGACTCGGACATTTGTTTTCGGCATCTTGTCGACTAACGAGCTCTCTCTCTCTCTCTCTCTTTTTTTTTTTCTTTCTTTCTTTCGTTCTCTTGCTTGTTGGATCTAGCAGTCGTTCATGCGCTTGGTCGTGTAGAACTCGAGTACCTGGCGCGCTTCCTCCGCCTGGCGCTTGGCTAGTTTCCACGCGCTGCCGATGCAGATGAACGACCAGAGCGACCAGAACAAGCAGAAGCGGAAGCCGAGACGGTACGCGCACGCCTCGTCGCAAGTTTCAAAGTAGCTTCCCGGTTTCCCCTGGTGCAGCAGTACCCACTCCATCATGAGCCCTGTCAGGTACGGCGACAGCGAGTAGCCAAAGAGGTTGAAGACCATGACCGAGAGCGACGACGCCAGCGCGCGGTGCTCCGCCGGCACCACCGAGATGAAGATGCCCGTGCACGCCGGCAGGATCGAGCCGCCGAAGAAGAGCAGCAGCCACAGGAACGCCGCCGTGATGTAGATGTCGTTGAAGAACGTCGTGACCGCCGAGATGCCGAACGCTGTGATGCCCAGCACCATGCAGATGCCCAGCGACTTGGCACGCTGCTCCACGCCAATGTACCCGCCGTAGCGGTCGATGAGCCAACCGCCGTAGAACACGCCAAAGATCGGACCCGTGCCAGCGACGACCACGAAGAGCCCGTTCACGAGGTACTTGGACGCGTGCAGCGACTTGATCATGAAGATTGTGCTCCAGTACTGCACGCCCGTGACGACAAAGTACACGGCCGTGAGTCCGCCGACGATCAGACAGAAGATCGGGATGTGCGCGAGCTCGTAGAGCCCGTCGGAGAATGACCCCTGCTCGTACACTTCAATGAACTCCTCTTCGAGGATCGACGCGTCCAGGATGCTGCTGCGGTTCGGCGAGCGCAACGGCACGGTGTCGAACGCCCCGTACGTGGACGACGACGAGCGCGGCGGCAGTCCCCCTGCTCCTGCAGTGGATCCTCTGGATGGAGACGCAATCGAGACGGCGGTCGGCGTGATCGGCTCGTTCAGGTCGCCCGCTTCCAAATCCGAGTCGCCACCACCACCAACAGTGTCAATGAACGCGGTGTTGGCTCCACCAGCACCGCCATTGCGCGAACTGGTGGACGAGATGAGCGCGCGACGGAAGCTGGACGAGCCCACGTCGTTCTCCGACGCGCTAAAGTGGTTCTGGTGGTTCTGCACCAGCTGACGCAGGCCGCGCTGGCTGCTGCCGCCGTACATGCCGGCGCTCGCGAGCAGCACGTCCTCTTCTTCTTTGTGCAAGAAGCCGCTGCGACTCACGGGCGCGCCGCGCACCATGAGCATCGCGCCTTCGTCTCCGAATCCCTCGCCGCCTGCGATCGTGTGGCGCAGCGGGTTCCTCGGCTCGGCGTCCGCGTTGTTGCTGTTGTCGTTGGCGTCAAAGAACTGCTCGGGGTCGATGTAGCCCGTGCTCTTGGGCTGCTGCTTGTGCTTCTTGTGCTGCGCATTGCCATTCGCAAACTCGGCATTCGCATTCGCACTGCCAGTGGTTATCATGAGCTCTTCGGCGATCTCCATCGATCGGTTCTCATCGCTGATGTCGCTGGTGCTGGCCATGGCGCTCGAGTGGTCCGAGGACGCGGCGCTCGCGATGCTTCCCGTCGGGCTCTTGTCCGAGTCGCTGCGGATGATCAGGTGCTTCTTGGGGACAAAGAAAATCGCCACCATGATCGGACACATGGCGATGAACTGCACAACGAACGGCCAGCGCCACGTCTCGATCAGCTGGAAGCTCTCGGGCACGACCCAGTTCGACACCGTGCCGATGAAGTATCCGAGCATGACGCCCATGGGCACGCTCCCCTGCAGGTAGCTCATCCAGCCAGCGACCTTCTCGCGCGGCGCGTACTCGTCCACCCACAGCGGCGTGTACACGCACGGGAACGCCTGCGTGAAGCCGATGAGTCCGCGCGCGATGATCATCATATTCGCACTGAACGCGTATCCCGTGGGCGTGAACGCGAGCATGAGCACGGCGATGTTGTTCAGGATGAGACTCAGTCCGAGCACGTGCTTGGGGTTGAACCGGTGCAAGAAGTAAGCACAGAGCGGGGATGCCGCGCTCAGCGCCAGGTACACGACGCCGCCGAGCGCACCCTGCTGCGTGGCCGTCATGCCGAGTGACACCGAGAGCTGGTCGAGCAGGCACGGGATCGCGCCGGCCTCCAGGTACACCACCATCTGGGTCACGATGAGGTACTTGAAAAGGTACGACGCCTCGGCACGCGTCTTGGCCATGTACCGCTCCTTGCGCTCGTTCTTGGTCAGCAGGTGCGCGTGCGTGGAGCGCGGCACGGCGTGCGTCATCGTCACGCGCTCGTCGAATGCGCCACCGCCGCCGCCACCACCACCCGTCTGGATCGGAAAGCTTACCATAATGAATGTAGTTGGATGTGCAACCAACGAAACTTACCAACGCACACAAGCTTCGATCGCTTGTTTGCTTGTTTGTTGTTGTGCTTGTCTTGCTTGCGCTTGCTTGTCTTGCTTGCTTGTTGGATGTTGCACTGGCGCTGCGGTGTATGTCGCCAGATGGATAGACGGACGGACGGACCAAGCGAGCGAGCGAGGGATGGATGTGGCTGCTGGCGTTGGGACGGCTCGCACTCGCAGACAACTCGACTCACTCACTCTCTCTCTCTCCCCCTTGTGGCAGACGAAATGAGTCCAATTTTCCTTCCGCGCGCGCCGGCCGTGGTGGTGAGAGCTGAGCTGAGCTGAGGGGATTGGGGCTGTGTGATTTTTTTTGGGTTTTGTTTTGCTTCAGGGCTTCTTCCTCCCTTTCTTCTTCCCTTCTTTCTCTACCGTCGAGTGAGTGAGTGTACGTGGCCAGGACCGCTTGCTTGCTTGCTTGGTTCACTTGGTTTGTTTCAGCTCTTGGCGCTGCTTTGCGCAACCAGAACCTGCGATAGAGCATACACCTGAACCTGATTTATGCCGATTTGCACCAATCAAAACCCGCGCGCTTCAGCCGTTTCAAAGAGAAGAAGCGCATGTGACTGACTTGACTTGCATTCATTCCTGCTTGTGTTTCTGTGGCGGACCAGTTTCACTCACATTGTAACTGGTGTGGTGGGGGTTCTCGGTATCAAGCGAAACGTGCCATATCGCCAAGGGACTGACTGCAGCCCTGCAACGCGGCTGACCACAATGTGGCAAGTATGGTGCTGAAGCGAATAGCGAAGCGAATTGCTCCGCTGGGCTCCTCCCAGTTGTCGCGTAACAAATCGTTCTCGCTCGCTGTGCTCAGGTCGCCGAGCAGAAAAAAAGAGGCGCGTGATAATGGCTGCCAAAGCAAATGCAAGTTTGCAAATATGTGGCTTTCTTTGTGAAAGCGCCAAAATATTCGCGTGCAATTGCAGCTCGGATTTTTTATAGGGTGGTCGAAGCCATTTTCTCTGTGGAAGCGTGCAAATAAAAAGGGATATCGAAAACTAGCCTCAATTTTCCTCTATTTGCATGAACAGTTACCTTACTTTCTACTTCACGGTTTCGAACGCTTAATAAAAACTTTTTATTTGCATATATGTGTCAAAAGCATATTATGCACTTGTTAAGGAGAAGGCAAGAAACTACTGAACAGCATAGCCTCTACAAGACGATATAGGTTCCACGGATCAGGAACTGTTTCTGATCCGTGGGATCATTTTCGCGCACTCTGCTTATCCTCCAAAGTACGAATTGGCAAGTTGGTCGTGACGACGCTCGCGTCACTCGCAGATCTTTTGTGTCAGTCCAAGAGATCTTCTTCTTCGAAAGGCGCCTGTCAGCCACTCGTTTCCTGCGCCAATCAAGCTTCCAAATTGCAAAAGGCTTTCAAATTTTTGACATACACACATGGGTGTTCTGGTGCACAGCATTGCGAATCCAGTTGGCTACTGTCGAATCGAAGCAGCAAATTACTGCGTGCACGTTGCTGCTTCGATTGCTGGCGTTTCGATTTGGTCCAATATCTTATACAACTGCGATGTGCTCCGTCCAGATCAGCGGACGCCAAGCGGAAGTATGTGTGGTCTGGAGGGGTTCAGCGGACTGGATTTCGAGTCGCACGTGCGTCGTTCGCGCGCGCTGGGAGCATCACGCGAAGCGTGACCGACACAATCGCAAGATGTGCGTCATCGATGACCCAGTCACTCGTTGCGACACAACACCAGACTCCAGACAGTCCGATGTGACGGGAACGACTCAATGCAGAAAGGGGTCGCTGGGGTTCAGAAAATGAGTCCCCCTCCCACACACACAGAGCCATTCAATATGAGCAAGAGCATTGGCAGACTTCGCTCGCAGAAGCGCCACCAGAGGTTCCTCATTGCGCGAGCTCGGGGAGAGACAAAGTTACCATGATGGAAATCCATCAGCAAAGGTCCACAGGCATGAGAAACGGCGAGGGCTTTAGAAGCGCGCGAAAAAAATTTGGAACCTCTTTGAGGACGAGGGCAAAACACACAAAGAACTGCCATCATAAAGTGTACATGGACATTGTCCGCCACGAATTGAACTCGCCAGCGCGATCCCGAAAGAGCCGAACAGATTGCAGTGGTTCAATGTCGATAGAGAAATGCACGCAAAAGCCACATTCGTGTCCGTAGCAACATTGGGTATGGCATTGTGGGGCTCAGGGACGCATAAGTGCAGTCTGTATATGTTCCTCGCATCATTGGCAGCCAAGCCATTCGGCAACATAGTAGACCTCTTTGTTCATTGAGATCACTTTGCATCCAAGCAGCACTCGATCGCAATGCGAACTTCTCATCTTGAAGTTGGCAGCAGAGTACCTTTTTCTTCTGACTGAGTATCCGTTATTCGAGGTTGGCGTGCCGATTGGGGGTTACTTGTACTTTAATGGGTCGTAACCTTTTGACTTGGGCCACACCAAAGGTTTCGTCGTGCGTAACATCTGAGGCTCGGGGTTTCCAAGGCGACATTGGGGCCATTTTTCGAGTCGACGCAGACACCCACAGACAGACACCGATCGATACAAAGACGCATGAGCTTGTCGTGTCGTCTGGCATTCACGCGCATGGACCAAAGGCCACGTTTGCTGATGTCAGATCGCCATCTGCCTCTCGTGCACGATCCACAACCTCAAGGTTTTCTACAGCACCAGCACACGTAAACCAGTAAACGCGCCCTCCCATATGCATAATCCCTCTTTAAATAAAATTAACACAGCTTCAAATGGGTTAAAATATACAGCATTTCTATATTCACTAAACAAAAAGGTAAATAATCCATAAAGCGTAGCCCTTACTTACTTACCGTGAGTAACCCGCCTCCGCTTTTTGGCCACTACGATAACCCTTCCACCCAACCCCTCCTGTTCATTCTGACTCTCACTTCCGACTCTCTTTTACATGAGGGAACGAACGGCAGGGGGACGAAACGAAACTATGGAAATGGGCCTTCATTACGCGACCATTTACGGATCGTAGCTGCTCGCTCGCTCATGCCGCCGGCGCAGACGAAGAACAGAAACAGGAAGAACCAATAGACATCGCCTTCACCATCAACACCAGCAGCAGCACCAGGTCTCCCTCCATCCACACAGCAGGCAAGCAGGTAGACAGGCAGAGAGGAGAGAGATGGTGTCGCAGGCGCCTCCGCCGCTGACGTTCGATCTGCGGCTGATGGCACCGCCCATGCGCTCGGCCGCGTCCTCGGAGGTCTCGTCGCTGGGTGATCTCCATGACGACGGCGCGTCTTCGATCATGACGCCGCAGAGCCACCAGAACTACCAGCACAGCCAGCAGCATCATCTGCAGCATCAACAGTACAGCAGCAATATGAGCTTTGGATACGATGACAGTATCTACGGCAGCAATGACGTTCACGACCAGGATGAGCACCTTGTCGTGCGTGGCGAAGTACCCAGCAGCGATTTGAGTAACACAAACACACTCTTTGTAAGTATTGGCGCGGCGGTGGGCGTCGCGCTCGCGATCGTGGTCGCACAGGTGGACGGTGCGCGCGACAACAACTCGGCGTTCACAAAATGGCTACTGCTCCCCGGCGAACTCTACGCGAACGCGATGTTCTGCGTCGTGCTGCCGGCGATCTTCCTCAACTCGGTGCTCGGCAGCATGCACTTCTCGACGCTCAACAAGAACAAGGCGCTCGGCTCCAAGATGCTCGTGTACTTTGTCGCCACGACGCTCTTAGCGAGCGTGCTCGGCGCGCTGCTCGCGCTCTGCTTCGTGCCCACGTTCTCCGAGAGCCACGCGCTGCGGATAGCAGCAACAGGTAGCGGTGGCGACAGCAGCACAGGCATCCTGTCGGTCGCGTTCCGGTGTCCCCAGCAGAATAGCAGCAGCAGTAGCAACCGGTCGCTTCTTCTCCAGCCCGACGGCTCCATGCGGTGCACGCAGCCCTTGGAACAGGTGAACGGTACGCTCTTCCGTATCGAGGACATCGCGCACACGTTCCGGATACACAGCAGCAGCTCCAGTACCAGTTCTTCGAGTAGTATCGCCAGTACTGCTGCTGCTGCAGCAGCAGCCATTGTGATCCCGAGTCTAGGCGATCAGGTGGTGGTACTTCTCGAGACGCTCTTCCCGATGAACCTCTTCGAGTCGTTCCTGCGCGGTGACGTGTTGAGCGTGGTCATCATCGGTGCCGCGCTGGGGGTGGCGCTGCTGCACTTCTCGTACATATCGAGCGTCGCCGGCACGAGCGACTCGAGTCTGCTCTTCCTGCTGCTCATGCAGAGCGAGGTGATCCTGAGCGTGCTAATGCGCGCACTGCTGCAGGGTCTCCCGATCGGGATGGTGTTCATGGTCTGTGGTGCGATCCTGCGGTCCCCTCGCGATGCCGACGTAAGCGAGTTCACGCCGTCCACTCAGGATCTCATGAGCCTCGCGGGCGTACTGCTCTTCGCGCTCGTGCTCAACCTCGCGACGATGCTGGCGCTGACGATGGTAACAACAAAGTCGAACCCACTGCCATACGTCAGGCAGCTGCTCCCGGCCCAGCTCGTCGCGCTGGGTACGTCGTCGTCGTTGCTCGCACTGCCGACCACTGTGCGTAGCATCGCTGCAACACGACAGGTGTCCATGCCGCTCGCGCACTTTGTGTGCTCGACGGGAACGGTGCTTAACAAGACCGGCAGCGCGGTCTATCTGTCGGTCGCGAGCGTGTACATTGTCAGCGTCGCGGGGCTTCAGGGTCACGAGCTCACGGCTGGCAACATCGTCGTGCTCATCCTGGCCAGCGTCGTGTGCTCGTTCGTGCTCCCGCCGATGCCTCGAGGCGGCTTTCTCGTCGTGGGCTCGATCCTGACCAGCGTCTTCAGTATCGATAGCAGCGGTACGACAGTGCTGATCGTGTTCCTCACTGCGATGGATTGGCTCTGCGACCCATTCGTATCGGCACTCAACGCCACGAGCAGCGCTTTGGTGGCGCTCATCCTGGCGCACGAGATGGACGAGCGGTTCCGGGACCAGTCCTTCGACACCCAGGAAGAAGAGACCGACGACGGCATGGGCGGCGCCATGATGAACCACAACAATGGCGCGTTGCAGCGACCGGCTCGCCCGATGCTCAACTACCAGGAGTCGAGTATCAACACGAGCGAGGTGTCCATTTAGAAAAGAAGAAAATGGCGGTGATGGTGAAGAAGAGAAGGAGGAAGAGAAGGGAGCGACCGAAGCTTCCCAGAGAGAGAAAGTATTTAATCAATGGAGAGAAGTAGCACAAGGAGCGTGAGCAAGTGAGTGACTGAGTATGAATGGGACGTGCCTCAGCGGACACGCGGGCATCAATTAGAAGTAACGATCGTCGAAACAGGCGAAAATATGAAACCAAAAACCAGTTTTGAAGAGACACGATGCGCTTAAAACACCCACCTTCTCTTCTCGCCCAGCTCATGCACTCACGCGCTGTTATTTGGCGGTGAACAGACAGCCAAGCAGCCAGGCAGTCACATCCGATCCTTCTCGCTGTCTGTAGATCCGTCATTTCACCACAGCAAGAGCACTTAGATGGACGGCCTCGCGTCCAAGGACACGGGCGTCGGCGAGCTCTCACGCCCCCACCACACAACCGAGCACCACTCGAGCTTTGTCGTCGCCACGAACGCCATCAATGCTAAGAACGTCGTAGACCACGAGCCCATGCAAAGCCACGGATTGAGCGCGATCGAAGGCGC
>JAADVN010000723.1:0-14041 GCA_023335535.1 Globisporangium spinosum | reverse complement strand
GGCTCGAAGCGGTGCCAGCAATCTGCGAATGGATACAGCGACCAATTGTATTGAGAGAGAGCGTAAATGGGCTTACAGAGTGCGGCTCTTCTTGCTGGCTTTTGATATTAAGAACTCGGTGATGCTTTTCAACCGACTGCGCTCCAGGTCCGAAAGCCCAGTTGCTGCTGCTGCTGGGGGCATTTCGATGCTTTCTGCGCTCTCTTCTGTGGCTTCTGCGCTTGCGTCGACTGCGACGTCCTCCGTTTTGTCGCTGCTAACAGCACGAGGGAGCCTCTTGACGCCGAGCACGACCAGGCTGTTGAGCCCAAACATCTTGCCAAACGTCTTGGATGAGAGGTGCAGCACGCAGATCGGCACGCTGTGCAGGCGGCAGAGCAGCGGGATGTGCGCGAACGCGAGCGACTCGGGGTTGTTCGCGAACACGACCACGCGGAGCTCTCTCTTGGCGACCAGGCGCGCGACCTCGTTCACGCCACGCGCGATGAACGATTGGAAAGCATGTCGTACTGGCGCAATTGTAGTCGTATCTGCTCCTTTTGTGCTATTGCTGCTGCTGGCGGCGATCACGTCGACGATCTCTTTCTGGATGCGGTCGAGCACAATGTCGCGCTCTTCCTTCGTCAGCTCCTCGAACTGCAGTGTAGGCCAGGGCCGCTCGAGTGCCGACTTGTGGCTCTTTTTGCTCTTGTTCTTGTTCTTGCTCTGCTGCTGCTTGGCGTCCTGCGCCGCGCGGCCGAACTGCGTGGCGACGCGCGCGTTCTTCTTCTTCATACTGGCGCTGTTCGGCTGGATTCTTATTGCCCGTTACAAAGGGTGGCAAGTGTTTTTTGCTGCTTACCATACCTCCCTTCTATTGGCCAAAACAGGAGACACTGACACCATTTTCAACGAATGATACTTTCACAGCTCAATTTCTGGTTTAATGACGAGTCATTTTACTGCCATCTGAGATATAATTTAACCTCAATATATATCGAGGTTATTTTTTTATCAAATAACTGTTGTATATTAATAATTGACACCCATGGGTGATTATATAAAAATTGTGCACATTATGATGTTACACACGAAAATCTTCAGCACTGTATTTTTTCAAATTCACCACCATGGTGGTGATAATTGGTACAGTTATCCGAAGGTTTCTGGAGTAATCCGTAACCGCAGCGTAATCGCCAACATGTGACACGAAGGTGGTGGTTACACAAATGGTTACTCAAAAAAATCCCAGTTCACTTCGCTCGCATCCTGTCCGCGTCACTTGAGTAAAGCGAGAGCGAGCGAGAGAGCAGGCGATAGTCAGGAAGGAAAGCACCAGCAGCAGTAGCAATGGGTCGTTTCTTGGGCGGATCACCTCCCGACAGCGACAGCGGACGCCGCGGCCGACGCTACGAGGCGCTGCCGGCGAACGGCGCCGATGACGACCACGAGGACCGCGAGAGTCTGGGCACGGAGGAGGCCGTGACGTCCCCTCTCGCTCCTTCAAGCACAACAACAACACCAGCAGCAGTAGCAGCAGCAGCAACGACCGTCGTAACCAGCCCGCCGGTAAGCTCAAGTGCTGCGAGCAACGCAGCGGAGAGAGAACAGCGTGATAGCGGCGATGCTGTTGCTGCTGCGACTTTAGCTGATCGTAATGGTGAGCAGCAGACCCAGAAGGTGAACGCGCAGGAAGACGGGAAGAAGAAGGCGGCTCAAGTGTCCTCAGAGAGCGGCGATAACCAAGAGGAAGAGGTCGTGGCGATCACTGTTAGCGGTACGTTTTGTTCATATGATGCGTCTGCATGCGTGGATATCTATCGATGCTGCGTATTTGTAGGACCATTTGCTAACCGAGGGGCGTTATTGTGGATGTTATTGTGCTTTTTTAGATGAGAGCACTTTGGAGCAGAAGAGCGAGAGTCCAGAGGAAAGTGCAGGAACGGCTGCGGAGGCCGCAGTTGAAGACCTCGGTCCGGACGTGATCCAAGTGCGCATTCTCGACCTGAACGGCAAGTTTTTCAACATCCCGTGCCGTCTCGACTGGCGCGTGTCGCTCATGAAGCAGAAAGTGCTGGAGAGCACGGAAGTACCCATTCCCGCGCAGCGGCTGATCTACCGCGGTCGGGTGCTGGAGGACGAGTCCTGTCTCGCGGAGTACAAGGTGGAAGATGGCCACACGATCCACCTGTTCGTGCGCATGAACCAGACGCCCGACCCGGAGGTCGCGAACGCAGAGGCGACATCAAGCGGTTCGTCAAGTGGCAATGGCATTCGCTTGGATGATGGCTCGGGCATGACGATCGTGCACATCTCGAACGACATCGTCTCATCGGCAGTTTTCCCTTCCGACTCGGCGCGCCGCGTGGACCCGCTGATGCTCGACTCCCCACTCGGCAACTGCGCACGCCGTGTGAAGCTCTGGAGCTCGTTCTTGCTGATCATCTACACGATGAAAGTGATGGGTCAGTTTGCGCTACTCGCAAATGATCAGCAACTGCGCAGCCAGCAGCAGAACGAAGGAGGAGCTGGGACAGAGACTGCAGCTGAGCGAGAGGACCAGCGCGAGCGCATGTACGACTACCCAGAATACTACCACCAAGATCCAGTCGCCGGTGTCGTGGAGCTTTTGATCCATGCGTTTGGCGTGTACGTTGGCGGCGTTGGCTTCAAAGCCGCGCATGACACTGACATTCGTCCGATTCGGTTTTTCTGCCGCGGCGTCGTGTGGCTTGCGATTCTGACGATTGCCGAGCAAATCTACATCACGATCCAGATCTCGAACTCGGACATTCCGAACGAGCGCATTCGGTTTGCCTATGGCGCACAAGCGCCTTCTAAGGACGACATTGTCTCCGCCAACATTTTCCAGACGATCATGCTCATCATCATGTGGATAATCGCGATTCGGCACGCGTATTCGCACCAGGCGGAGGTGAACGCATACAACCAGTCGTTCGCAGCAGCAGCAATGAACGCGGTACCGCCGGTTCATCTTCCAGAAGTTGTCTGAGGATCTTAAGAAGGAAATCCTCTTCGAGGGGTTGCTCGTGGTGTGTTCAAGATGAAGAACGAGCAAGTCCAATCCAAGCTTTGAGTTTCAATGGAAGAAGAGAAGCGGGCGTTTATGATGAAGAGAGAGATCAGACGGACGGATGAATTCTGTTGCCCTCCGTCGTTTCCAGCCAGCCTCCTCAGAGCAGTCTCCTCTCACAAGACACCACCAAACCTGTAGATTTATCCCCCTCCCTGTGAGTATGCGGCGCTCTCTGTTGCTTTCCATCCCCTGCCGTCGACGTGATTTGTTTCCTTTATTAAAAAAATGAACTGATGAAATGCTTGCTTTCCGATCACAGCTCACCACCGCCATTTTGAGGTTTGCTTGCTTATTCATTTGTTGGCAATCAGCTCTCTCTTTGTTGTGATAGAGATCGAGGATCAGACGACACCATTCTGAAGCGGCGGGTGCAAACCAAAGCTGTGAGCGCAGAGCGGTTTCTGAATTCTCAAGCTTTCTCGTCTTGCATTTGCGACTCTTCCCACAAATAACGGAGAGCGTGCAACCGCCCGAGCGACTGCGGAAAAAACTCGAGCATCACCACCATCACAGCAGAAGAAACGAGAAGCGAGAGCTACAAGAGGCAAAAGCAAAGAGAGCCAAATAGCAGCAGTTGGTGATGGCGTTCGACTTTGATGACATCTTTGGCGACCTCAAGGAGGACGAGCAGTTTAGCGCCACGTTGCCCTCGGACTTCGACGAGGCGAGCATCTTTGGCGACTCGACAGCTACCAGTACCAGCAGCTCCAGCGCTTTCAAGCCTCAAGAGGTGGACAAACCAACAGCTGGACCTGGTTCCGACCATGATGCGGTAGCTCAGCAGCAGGAGCTGCCATCTTCAGCCTCCGTTTCCGAAATGGCGGTAGCGCCAGCACCTGCTGCAACAATGACAGCAGCACCATCTTCAGCACCTTCATCAGCGAAGCCGCTTTGGGAGCAGATCGGGGGGTACCGAACAGGACGATTTCCTGTCCTGGCTAGACGACGAAGCGGAAGCGCCGCCGTCTGGTTCGTCACCCCCGCCAGCTCTAGACACCGCACCAGACGCAGAATCCGCAACAATGGACGACATCAGCCTGGACACTCCGCGTAGTGCTCCTGCGGAACCTGTTTCATCCGAGAACGCACTCGTTCCTCCCGCCAGTGAAAAAGAAGCTGAGAGTGCTGTGATGGCTCCACCGGCGCTTCCGATTCACGTTGCTACACCTGCAGCTGCTGCTGCTGTGACTCAAGAAAGCGTTGGCAATAGCCAAATCTCGCTTGACGACGACGATGACGACGACGATTTCCTGGAGAAGATCGTCGAGAACGCCAAGAAGAAAGCGGCACCCAACTTGTGCGAGAGCAGCAACTCGTCGCTGCAGATCAAGAGCCAGAGCAGCTCTCTCCAGTGAGTGCCCGTTTTCGGTAAGCCATCTTGTTTTCTCTTGGGATTTCCCTTAAAATGGGAGATGACAACTGACAAGCCGACTGTGGTGATTTTTGTGTTTGCTCAGACTTTGACGCACTGTACAAGGACTACAGCGAAACTGGGGTCATTCCAGCAGCGTCGCGCCTTGCAATGTGGCGCCATGCTCTTCAGATAAAGGAAAAAACTCTGACTGCTGCACTGCTTTCGAAAATTAATCCGACTAAACCCAATGCCAAATCTGTGTGTTTGTGTAGGCTTCCAATTCGAAAGTGTCGATCTCCATGTACGCGCTCCAGACGACGCCGTTAGATCTAGCGAGCCAGGCACTACTGCGCAAAGAGATCGAATCGCTCTGCGAGAGCATTTTCTCGAGCAAGCTGTACCTAGAGATGGTGCAATCGTCAGCTGTAGAGGCGCAGGACACTGCAGATGGCGCGCGCTTGCTCTTCATCGACAACGCCGAGATCCTGATGACCTACTTCTGCAAGAAGCTGCAGGTGGACAATTACACGTCCGGTATGGTGCTCACGTTCGCTCCACTGATTACCACGGGCGGGAACGATCCGTTGCGTCTTGAGCTCGTGGAGACCCTGCTCGCGGTCTGTCACCGCGCGCTTTCTCATCTGTCAAAGCACCTGTCGACCCGCGCGATCGCAGGTGCGAGACGACCGTTGCTCAAGTGGCTGCTGCTGTACCATGTGTCGGAGATCCCATTCCACCTGGACCAGCACTTCCATACGCGGAACCTCAGCGTCGCTGAAGCTCAGAGCGGCAAGTCTCCTTCTTCCCAGAATGGCGTGATCCTCGACTCGTGGGTCGCGTCCATGTTTGAATCCGAGAGCTGCCGCGAGTTTGATTTCCTCATGAAAGTCTGGGACTGCTGCTTGCTGGTTGATGGTGGTGGTGGTGGCATCAGTGGCACTTTGGCCTCCCGTGAGTATGCGTCAACTTGCATGTGCTTCATCATCGTGCACCTCATCGCCTCCCGCGCTGGGAAGAAGCTGTTGCGCATGGAGGGCGACCAATTGCGCCACTGCATGGGACAAACACTGGTCGAAGGGCTGAAGGACACTGGAGACAAACTCACCCAGGAAGTGCAAAAGCTCGTCGACGCGACGCCTCCGAGGTTTTGCAGCAAGCTTCGTGAAGTCGGGTACGCTCCGCCACCACTTTCACCCCAGTCAGCAGCAACAGCTACGAGCCCATCGGAGACGCTTTCCAAGAAGATCTCGACCAGCAACTTGGGCATGTCGCTGATCTCCGCGTCCGCGACTGGCATGAAAGAGCTCTCGAGCGCGATGATCGACATGCCGACCAAACTCTTGTTCATGGGCTCGTCTTCAAAGGCGGCGGCTACTAGTTTTGCATCTCCTGGATCGACTACCAAGGAAGACCCGAGTCAGGGCGCCAAGTAGCTTGTTCAAAATATCTTGGAGGCTGGAGAGAGCGCTGCAATCTCCATGCGCCTCGCTGCGTTGGACGCGATCACACAAGTCTTCCAGAGCTTCCAGACGCCGACCGCGGACGAGAGGACCCGCTACTTCACCATCGACTGCCGGTCAATGGACGAACAACGTGACGGTCAGATCCCGACGGCTTTCTATTTCGACCCCGATGCTGTGACCGACCGCCAGGTTCTTGAACAAGTGCTCGCGATGCTGAACCCGATGAAGGGCAAAGTGCATATGTGCGTCGTGGGTCACGGATACGGCTACGTCGCAGACGAGACCCGCCAGCACCAGGAACAGCAACAACAGCTACAGCACAGCCCAGCCTCGACTTAGACTCAGCCTTCTCCGTTCGCGCTGAAGGACAACTTCTTTAGATGTACGCAACGAACTTCACGCGCGTGAACAGCGCGCTGCTGTTTCTCACGGAACAGGGCTTTCCCTACGTGAGCGTTCTGGACGGAGGCTTCGTTGCCGCGCACGGCGTGTTGTTTCGCTCGACGCAGTTCACGGTCGACGACCTGATCGACCACAATGCGTCGCAATGCGATTTCTGCCAGCACCATCGCAGCGTGGCTGCGCCAGCGTCAGCAAGCGGCAATGGTGGAGCAGCTTCCAGCTCCACGGCTTCTTTTGGATCTCCAGGAGTGAGCTCGATGAGTAAGTCGAAGCAGGAATCATTCAGTCGCAGCACTGCAAGCTCCAGCAGTTCGCGCGGCAACTCGTCTGCCAGCATGCCAAGTGCTCAGAAGTCTCCCTCGTCTGCGAATAGCGAACTCGATGCCGAATCGCTCTTCGATGCGCATGCTTCGAATCCTGGGAGCTCGTGCTTTTCCGGATTTGCTGGCGCTTTCAAAACCACTGGCAAGACGTTCATGAATCCTGCAGACTCGCTTAAGGACAGCACAAAGTGGCTCATAGAGAAGACCAACAGCAGCAACAGCAATGGTGATGACCAGCAAGCAAAGGGCGGAGTTCCTCCATCAGCATCAGCTGACCGTCCTTCGATGACCGGCGGTTTGCCGAATTTCAACAAACTTCGCAATTCGTTGGCGGCGGTGGGCTCAGAGAGTCTCGATCTGCTGAAGAAGGCAGAGCAGGCGGCTGTCGTGAAACTCGCGTGCCCTTTGGTGGTGGTAGTGGTGGCGCATCGTCCTCAGCAGCGAAAGCACCAAGTGCTGCTGGCACTAGCCTGTTGCTTCTGCTGGTACTAGTGCAGCTGCTAGTCGCACGGGCTCTCGTTCTGGTGCCAATGCCAGTGCTGCTGCTGCTGCTCCAGGTGATAGAGACACGTCGTTTCAAAAATCCGAAGAGGAAGTGTTCACGATCGATGACGACGACGAAGAAGACGGCTTTGTCGGCGGCGATGGTGGCGGCAGTAGCCGCACGTCGTCTTCGTCGTCGACACGCAACGAATCCTTCAGCGGCAGTGGTGGTGATCCGCACTCACGCCCTTGAAGCCCCGCCGCAAGTACCGCAGTAATCACACTCCGCAACGTCGAAAAAGGACACGCGAATGCACTCGGGAAGGGCATGCACGTGAGTCGCGTCCAGACGCTGCCGTGCGTCGAGAGCCCGTTCTTCTCGGGGTACAAGAAGGAGAAAATCGGAGATGCCTCGGGCACTCCTAGGCGCGTGAGCATGCTTCCTCGGCGCCTAGTGATCACCGAGAACCACCTCGTGGTGCTCAAGGCGGAGCGCAACATGGACGACATGTACCTGGTGAAATCCTGCCACACGCTTTCGCACGTGGCGCGCATGACGTGCGTCAAGAAAAACGCGCTGATGGTGACGGTGTACTACAAGTGGGAATCATCGGCGGGCGATCAAGTGATTGAAAAGCGCAACCCGTATGAAGTACAGCAGCGTGACGAGTTCATCAAGGCGATCAAGGGCGCCATGGAGAAGATGTGCGATTCCCAGCGTACCTCGGCAGATCCGCTCCCTCTCAGCAGTTTGTCTCCAAGCCACGCGCCGCTCATATCTTCTTTTTCTCCAAGCATTCGGCAGCAACTCCATTGTGTATTAATAGTGACATCTCTCTCACACTTCGATCGCTTCAGCTTCCATTCTGCTCCGATTCCGATAAAAAAAAGAATATGAGCTACTTTCAGTCACTCATTTCTCAATCTTCACGTGAAAGAGAAGCAAACCTTTAGACGGGCGCTTATCGAGTTTCCGCATCGCTCCGCCAGCAGCAGCAGCAGACCACTTTATCCTAATTTGCCATGTCGGACAAGAAGCGCGAGTCGATGGTGTCCAAGATCGACGAGGTGGCGAAGAACCAGATCTGGCGCGAGCAGCTCAAGACCGAGTACCTCATGGAGAGCGCGCTCACGCCGTTCCAGCTCAACCCCAAGACATGTGCGTATTTTGCTTGATCGAATTGCATGGCGCCGATCGAATAATCCTGATGTTTGCGTCTCTGTTGTGGTGCTGCTGCTGCTTGATTCAGTGAGCTCGATCACACAAAAGCCGACACGCACCCATCCTGCAGATTTTGCCAAAGTGCGCGAAGATGAAGAGACCAAGGCGCTTGGTAAGCGCGATCGAGTGCTGACAATAGGCTTGTCATCTATCTGCTATTTCTCAAGTATCATGGTCGCCTGATGTGTTTTCTTCACTATTCGACGCTCAGCTGCCAAGATGGAGATCACGAAGAAGCCGAGCGAGAAGTACCCCATGCCTCTCATAGAAGCCCAGCGCATCGGGTACAGTGGCATTCGCTTTTGTGACTCCCGTGATGCTTGTCCGGTACTAATCATTTGCTGCTCGCTCTTTGTTCCTTTCCTTCTCGATAGCTGGCTCCATAAGATGGCGACCAAAAACATTCGAGCAGATACGCACCAGCGCATGTTCAAAGGACGAGGAAGGTGCGTGCACTTACTTGCTTGCTTGAGCTGGTTTTGGGTGGGCAAATCGGTGCTTTCGCTGTTTATTTCTTCTTCTTCATTGCGCTTATCCAAAAACTCTCTCTCTTGCCTTCTTCTTCGTTGTCTTCTTCTTCGTTGTCTTCTCAGCTGTGACGTCACCACGTTCGCCGACACCTACTGCACAATGGCTGGCTGCAGCCCTTTCGCTGACAAGTCGACGAGATAAGTCCTATCTGGTCGACCAGGCTAAACTATTCTCTATTGACTACATTGATCAGATACATAATGATAAACCATGCCAAACACACATACACACCTCAGCCAGTTGGTCTGTCGGTCGAGGCGTCTTCTTCGATTTCCCTCTGCTGCCATGCCGTCCAGTGTTTCTTGTTTCTTGATTCTCTCGTGTAGCCAACACCCTCTCTCTCCCTTGATTTTTCAATCGCGCAGAAAACTCAAGCGTCCTGTAATAACCCAGTGAGCGAGCCACGGCGCTCCAGTCGCGGCATCGGTGGGTCTCCACCTGGGCCGCTCGAAGCCGCCAAGCTCGAGCTCGACGACTGCTTCGTGATCGCCGGGAGCATGTTGAGTGTCGGAGACGAATCCGGCTCTTGTCCAGCAGAATTCAGTGATTCGTCGTACAAAGTGAGCTGATGGCGGAGCTCTTCGATGTGCGAAAGCACGACACGACGGTGTCCTTTCTTCACGCGCATGTCGATGAGGTCGTCTTCGTCAATCGTAGCGACGCCGCGTAACGTGTCAAAGCCATCGCGCTCAAAGTTCTTGGTGTACTCGTCCATCTTCAGCGTCTTGAGCCAGTTGTGAACCGTGTCGATGTCTGAAGGAAGACAAACACACAAGTTAGCTATCGCGTGCGTGCCACAATAACAATAAACACAACAGGAGAAAGAGACATACTTCTTGCACGCGAGGTGGAGCCAGACTGGCTTTCGTCATCATCAGCATTTGAGCGGTAGCTGCTAGGTTCGGACGGCGGGAGGTTGTCATCCTCGTTGTTTGAGTACTCGTCGTTGCCTTCTTCCCACGCCTACAAATTGTTCAAGCCATCGAAATTAGAACCAATTTGCTCGCATGGAGTTCATTTTTGACCATCATCACTACAGTACCGCACCTGAAGTCTCGATGCGAGCGCGCTGTGACCAGCTTCAAATGCGCAGCGGGAAGGCGTTTTGTTCGTCTGTGCCAAAAGCACCAGTTCGTGAGTCAGCTCGTTGATAATTGACCCTCAGATAAACGCAACAACATTCTCCGGTCCACACTTACCAAAGTCAACGAATGGAACCGAGAGGCGTCGCGGGCTTTGCGAACAAGCCAAAAAGCGCAGTCCCGATGCCCGCCAAGCGCAGCACAATGGAGAGCATTGCGACCAAACTGCAAACAAACAAACACAGCCGTAGCAACGCATTGTGAGTGAACACCACCAATAAATAATCATCTCAAAGACCACATGATCAATCGCACCTTGTCCGCGTCGGTCCAAACAGCGAAGTGTTCACACAAGAGCTTCAGAGTCGAGAGGTGGCCGGATTCAGCCGCCCAATGCAGCGCATTCTTCCCATTCTGATCAAGCGATAACGAGAGATAAGGTCAGCCCACAATGAGTTCCAGTGCACCCCACAAGCCGTAAAAACGTAGTCACAGTACCTTGTCTCGCATGTAACGAAGAGGGTAAGCGCCGTTAATCTCCGCGATGATGCGGGCAACTTCTTCGTCGTCTCCGTCTTCGGCGGCATGGACGAACCGCTGCGATGTCTCGTACCAGCTCTTGAGAAACTGCACACAGCGCGTCTTGTGCTTGTCCTTCGCGACCTGATACGCCGTTTTGTTGTCCTGCGTATAGCGAAAATTAAATCGATCCACGGTGAACAAAGTTAGCCTCATGAATAACAACCGAGAGTATGTAAGCAAAGGACAGCGCAGTTATGAAACATGGTGATACGTACGTAGCTCGTGATGTGCACATCGATGCCCTTCATGCAGAGATACTGGATCACTTCTTTCCTGCCTTTTGACGCCGCCCAGTGGAGACAAGTGCCGCCATACTGCAATCGCGAGAGTAAAACGCAAAAACGCAATCTCACGTCAGACGCTATACTCACAAACAGTAATGCACGTTACACAAATGAGCATGCCACGCACCTCGTCGATCGCGTTGATATCAATCGGGTGCGGGCATTCCTCCAAGAGATACGCCACGACGTCCAAGTGGCCATTAATCGCAGCCGAGCAGTGCGCATAGCGTCCAAACTACAGAGGAAGACAACAGAGAAGAACGTCAGCCAATGCTCTGACAATGTCGATCAGAAGAATGCGAAAACTAGCAAAAGCGCGACTGAAATGCACCTTGTCGGGCACATCGAGAGGCACGCCGTGCTCGACGAGAAATTGCACGACTTCGAGATGTCCGTAGAACGCAGCATAGTGGAGCGCCGTCTGGTCGTCCTATGGTTTGCAAAATGGTACGCGGGATTAAACTTCTCATTTCATGGTAATATGCGCACACGAGGACGCCACATAAACGTACATGGTCCGCGACGCTTCGGTCAATGTTCGAGTGGCTCATCAGCCATTGCACGACCTCGAGCTGTCCCGACGCGGCGGCGCCATGAAGAGCAGAGGCGCCATTCTACATAACAACAGGCACAGTGCACACACACACGAAATGCGTCAGTGCTCTGTTTTCATTCGCATGCATGACCAAACAAGCCACGTCGCACACACCTGGTTGCAGTAGTTGACGTCCGCCTGGAGCTTCTCGACGAGGTACGCGATCTCCTGGAGCTTCCCGCGGTGCGCCTTGCAGATCAGCACGTCACCGATCGTGTAGTTCTCCAGCACCGCGTTGCCACTCGAGCCCATTGCGACTTGCACCACGACGCTCATACAGTCCGAGTGAATTCGCTTCCGCACACACGCGCGCGCACTCTCACTCTCACTCTCACTCACCGACGTCGACGACAGACAGTCCCGAAAAAACCCGAAGAAGAGGCCGTGACCAGTTCCACGCACGCAAGCACAAGAGGGCGGACAGATGCACGCGCTCACTCGACAGTAGTAGCTGCAGGCTGAACGCGTCCAATAACGAGAGAGCGCGAGGGGGATCCACGAAGGCACTTCTGCTGCTGCTGTTAGCTGCTCGCTGCTTGGCGCTTCTTTCTCGCAAAGCAAATGCGGGTGGTATGTGGGAAATGCGGGCAATTCCAAAACAGCCAAAGCAAAAAGCAAAAGCAGCGTAGCGTGTGTTTTCGTACTTTAGTGAGGCGTGAGTTATTGCGCTCTCCATCGATCGCCTTTCTTTCTCTTTGACGCGGTTGCACGAATGTCACCCATCTCGAAAGAGAGAGAGAGAGAGAGAGAGAGTGAGGCGAAAGATGAGATGGGGCACATTCGTGCAACAAGCACAGTGTCCCTCTTCAAAACGCTTCGCACTTACTTGAGATTATACAGTACACGTATAATAAAGTGTACCATCAGAACTGGTACAGCTCTCCAGTCGTTTCAAGATCGAGTGAAGCCATTCTTAGAACGGCATCATGAGCTCAAAGACAGGAGGACGCAAATGGCACATTAGCATCAGCATCAACATTGCAAGAGTTCGTCAGCACAAGCCGCGCACGCAAGCACGCGCGTACAAATATCCAAACAGAGAGGCGACCAGCCAGGAGAGCACTGCGAGTAACATGTGCGTCGCTTCTCTCTATGCAAATGGACGGCGCATGCTGTGATGCAATGCGATGTCACTAATTCTTACGGGTGCTGTGTGGTTGATTCCAATAGCGCTGCTTCGTATTCTATAGGCGGCAGGGCAAACGGGAGCAGGCGCATCCACGAGCGTGTTGGGCGAGGTGCGTCTCATCGTACAATGCTTTGTGCTACTCTTGTGCGCGAGTGCGAGGATCTCACTGTGACGCTATGCTGTTTGCAGATAGTGATAGGCGACGTCGTGACGATCCAAGTTGTAGACTACCCCAAGCGCGTGATCGGGGTATGTTCGCCTTCCACACATTTATCAAGCCATAGCTATGGCTTTCTCGCTCATGGGATCTCGTCTGCCTTCCTTCCTATCTGTCAGTTCGTGGTGGACGTCCACAACGGCCTCGGCAGCGTGCAGGTGTCCAACTTGGAGATCATCCGCGATATTCCGTGCGCCGAGGTGCAGCGCATCGCGTGCTGGAGCGAGGTCGAGGGTGGCGGCACCATCAAAGCGCGCGAGGCGTGTTCTCGGCTCTACCACGAAGCCACGGTCGTGCTCAAGAACGAGGACGACGGCACGTTCCGCGTGCGGTTCCGGGGCGACGAAAAAGACGAGATCGAGGGCCGCATCGCGCCGGAGCTCATCCTGAAGCTTATGTCCGGCCGACTCGAGCAGAAGGAGTGGGTGATGTACAAAGAGACATCGGACGAAGCCCAGTGAGGTGAGGTGGCCACTGTTGTAGAGAGAGATAGGGATGATGGGAAGACATTGAACGAGATACTAATACACCAGAAACAAACCAAGTTGCAATACAAACACTGATTTTGATGGCTGCTGGTAATGTAGATAGATACTATTGGAATTGGTTTGCTAAAGCGTGCGCCTGTGTGTACAGATTTGGTGGCTACAGGTTGTCTACGGTCAGGTTGAGCACGGAGAGGTAGCCGCCGCTGGGGACCTCGACACCCGTGCCAACGCGCTCAACTATCCACGCCTGTCATACAAAGTAACAGGGTAATCGTCAGAGCATACCACAAGACAGGAGAAACGCCGCCTTTGTACCTGGATTTTCTGCTCTATCACATCCAGACTGTCTTGTCTCGAGAGCGCGATCGGTCCAATCACTTGGATTGCATTGTTGTTCTGCACGCCTTCTTCGGCTTCTCCCTTTTGTTGAGCAACCAACCCTGGCAGCGGGTCTCGCAGGATCAGACGCGCCATCGCCTCGTTCTCGTGGTACAGCAGTTGCGAGAGAATGATCTGCCGCCGGATACTGTTTGCGAGCGGGTCTATAGCCATAGCGATGAATGACAGCACAGGCATGGGTGAATTGGTATACAAGACCCCCTCCAATATCATCAACCTACTGTGGAAAAATGCCCATATGTACCGTCAAGAAGCAGCGACGATAGTCGGCGCAGCTGGACTTTTGCATCTGCGCCTTGGAACACGCCCTCTGAGAGCCGCTGCGAGAGCTCGCAATGCAGCGGGTTGTAGAAAACATCGTTCTTCTCCAGCGTCTTTGTGGTCGCGTCCACCACCTGCGGCACGAGCAGC
>JAADVN010000722.1:0-14062 GCA_023335535.1 Globisporangium spinosum | reverse complement strand
CCTCCGGATTTCCGTCTCGCTCGGCATCGTCCATGTTCGAGTTGCTGCTGTTGCTGCTCCCTCCGAGAATGTCGCCGAGCTCGAGCTCCAGTCCGCCGCTGTGTTTCGCGTACGCAGACGCAGCGGCCGGGTCCATACCTGGCGTGCGCCAGAACGAGTTACCGTCATGCACAGATGGCGATGCAGACGTCGCCGGTCCTAGCTGCTGCTGTTGTTGCTGGTGCTGCTGGTGCTGGTGCTGCGGCAGCATCGGCGGAAACGAGCGGATCGACGACGTCATGTCGCTCATCGTCATCGTGAGCCCCATGTTCACGTTCATACCGAGATACGACGGCGGACTCTGCTGCTGATGGTGCTGCTGCATCGGATTCGCTCCGTACGGCGGTGGTGGCGGCGGCGGTCCCTGTCCCTGTCCCTGTCCCTGCTGCTGCATGAGCACGCGACGGTGGAGCTGCTGCTGCTGCTGGTGGTGGTCGCGAGGCAGCGCGCCCGCGGCGATCGGGTTCCCAGTCATCTTGCGCTGCATGCGCGTCGACGCTCTGCTACCTGTCTGCTGTGAGTTGAAGATGCCCGATTCCGCACTGGAGGGGTTACGCTGCGGTTATCTTGTCTGGCTGTACACAGCGCGTACGACGGAAGAACGGGAGCAGCGGGAGTGCGCGCGGGCGGACAAGTTCCACAATCCACTTTGTCCCGAGCGAGCGAGCAAGCGTGCGAGCCTCGCGCGTCTTGCTTGCTTGCTTACTTGCTTGCTTACTTGTTTGTTTGTTTGGCTTGTTCGCGTGCGTTTGTTTCTGTTTGTTTGTTTGCTTGCGGGCGGGGTTATGCTTGCTTGTTGTTGTTGCTGGCGCGCACACTTTGTGCTTCTTTTTCCGTTGTGAAGGGCGATTTGTATGTGATTGGCGTGATTGGGTGGAATAGGCAAACACATGCTTTGGTATTTTCTTCTTGCTCGGTATTTTATGCCACTAGCAAGGCATGCCCATCGAATGTATGCATGCAACAGGGCAAGTGGGTAAATGATTCGGCATACAAAACCCAATATAATGCTGCTCAACGAGCAACATTCGATTCGATTCGAAATACTCAGAAAGTCCCAGTCCGGTAAGAGTTTCACAATCGATCATGCGTTGTACAACAATCTGACATCAGCGTTGACAATTCGTGTTTCCGATGCGCAAATGTAGTCAACTCTAGTGCAGATTATCTGTGCTTCTTGTAAGGCTGAAACGGGAGCGTTGAAAGCAGAAGCTTTAGACTCATTCGCAAATCGGGTGGTTTCGATCTGCGATCTCGCAACATGCTCGACACGCAAACCATGGCATAAGCTTCATAAGACTCACCATAGTCGTTGGTGTTACCTACTTCCCTGCCAGCTCGAACTTGCTCTGAATGAATAATGAACGACAGCAAAGCAGTAAGAACGATGCATCGGCGGCAACAGGTAGTCCAGATGAAAGGGTCTGTTGCTTACCGTTAGTTTTAGCCTTTAATTAACGCGAACTCTATTGTAGGAGCCATGTATGCCGGAATTTCCACTGTCAGAACAGGGATTGCATTGCGTAAAATAACAAATCATATGCATATAGAGGATTTAATGTTATGCGTGAAAATTGTATGCACTACTGGGTAGCCGTTTCGCAAAAAAAGTTCGAGGGAGGAGGAAAGTATGTACTGAGGGTACTGTAATTTTCATTCGAAAAACAACGCAGTTTTTCTCTCTCGATTTGTGCGAGTACCAACACTTGCAACAACAAAGGCAAACATGTGCTTGCTTGCTGCCGTCGCCATTGGCGAGCACGCGTCGCCAGCACGTGTAATGGTTGTTATTGAATTGCGTCTGGAGTCTAAAGCATATGGCTCGGGCGGGGGAACAGAATGCACCGTTCGTTGCCCTTGTCTATATTTTACGAACTTGCTTTTGCATATGCATTTTTGTGTGTGACGACAATAAGCAGCGTATTTTTCAGTTGATGATAGAAAGGGCCACTTTGGCAAAAAAGATGGCGCGAAAAATGGAAGGCAGCTTTGCAATTTTGGCTGCAATCGGGAAAAGCGGCGACTTCGATTTTGTTGCCTTGGTTTTTTTTGCATTTTTGGCTTGACTATTCAAGCCTGAGTGAGCCCAATTCCACTTGACCCGATGTGAAAGGCCTCCTTTGCATTCCAAGAGTAGGTATCAGACGTGAAAAAAAAAGAGCAGCATTTGAACCCCTGGACACAACATTAGAAAACCCGAGCCAAACGTGCGGATATTTGCTCAAATAGAGGTTGGCTCGGGCTCGAAAATAACGTTTTAGAGGTGGGATGGGCTGGACACTAGATGAGGAAACGCGAGCCAAACGTGTGGACAATGTGGGATTTGTGTTCGTAGCAAAAGTATAATGTTATAGAGGAAGGAAGGATACGCAAACCCTACCCGCCGACGTCTTTTTTCTTTCTCGCATCAGTTGGCCTGTTTCTGTGCCAAAGTCTCTTGCGGAAGTGCGCAAGAAAAGGACGGAGGCACGTAACTGTCTATTGGCAGCAGTCCGCATACAATTTCCCATACAAATCTCAGGGGGAACCAGCGCGCGCGGCTCATCATCATCATCATCTGGCGCGCCACGGCTTGAGCCTTCTGTTCCCCCCATTGTTCAAGCCCGAGCTTCGCTGTCACACCCGCGGTGGTCGTGTTCGGTTCTGGCGTAACCTGTGCGGTTACTCGGACCAACAGCGAAAATGGAAGCGAGAAGAACAGGACACACACTTAACGCTCTGGCAGGTAGCAAAATGGCAATGGAGCCATGGATATATGTGTGGCTGGCTGCTTGTGCTTGTGCTTCTTTGCCTTCTTCACTTTCGCAACTTCTTCACTCCACCCATTGAATACCGTAGAAAAATAAACTGAAACCGTCGGAACACTTGACTTTCCTCGTCAAATGTGGCTGCTCAATTGCGGGTTACACATGATGAGGGGTTATGAAACTGCCAACGCTGGGTACGCTACCTGAATGAACCCACTGCACGCCTTTACGGTACACTGGCCGTTCCTTGTCCCCAACCAAACCTGGTGACTAAAGCCTCCGCTCCGATATCCCAGACAGCTTCACACTTGATGCCTCTTCGCACGAGAGGAATTCTCTTTGTGTGCGTGTGTGTGTTGAGCTTGTTTGGTTTTGTGTGTGAGCAAGGTGAGCAAGGCGTTTGCCACTTGATTTTGCAATTTGCGCAACAAGTAAAGGCTTGCCAGGACGCAAAGCAAGCAAACAAAGCGCACTCTTGGTGTTGTCAGCAGATTGCTGCTCATGGTGAGCAAGCAAACTTGCACTTGCTTGGCTTGCGTGCGCAAGAGGGGAAAGAGTGCGTGAATCACAACGGGAAGCCCACATATCAAAAGGGCGGTCCACAACCTCAAAAGTCATGGCTCTTTCCGACAAAGAATTCGGGCCGCTGACGTGCGTCAGGTTTCGCAAATCTGCAACTGCTCCTCCCCCTGACTTGCTTTCACTATGCCGCAGGAGACGCGGCGCCACGATGCGACTTGCTTGGTTCGGGTGACGAGGATGATGCTTGCTCGCGCTGGTCATGAGTGGTGGTGGAGGGCCGGTGGGTTGGCGCTTTGTCCAGTGTGCTTGCAAAGATCAATGAGGTGGCGTCATGTGGACGAGCAAGTGGCTCGCAACTAAGTTGACTTGCGCTGCTGGTGCTGCATGCGCGACGTCTCACGACCCGCCAAAGAAGAGAGCGCGAGTGCCACTCCGAGCCTGTAATGTTACGTGATGGTTTGTGTTTTGGTTGTGCTTTGGTTGTGTGTGAAGGTGAAGGATTGAAATGTGGCGATGCAAATCGATGCAACATAGCTACAATATCCTGCCAGCATGTAACACTTGCGCTGTCCGACGCGCGAAGCAGAAATCGCACGGCTTTGCAGTTGTTGTGATTGCATACATTACTTGCATTGCACAAGTGCACACACAGTACATATACGTACAGTACGCAGTTTAGTCATTCGAGTGCACGTGAAAGAGCTCGTACAAGTGTACACATTTACACGTACCCTCGGTACAGTAAGCGCTCGAGTGTACTCTTGTGTGCAGATGATGACCCCCATGCGAATTAACAGATAGTTTGGGGTCTTCATTGTCAATGTGTCCATTGACGAGCAAGGTGTACACACTCAGGGCTCACCTGGGACGCGCCATTATTGCTGACAAACGCACGCGCCACGCGATCTTCCATTTTCGCTCCGCAGCACTCGCGTGACGAAATCCTTTTGCGTTGTGTGTTGCTGCCTGCAACCGTGACGGTTCTCTGGGTGTCAGCCATTCAGCTCACTTTGCGAGACTCGAAATCTCGCGTTGCATTGCTCTGAATGAGGTGAACAACCAACGATCTTTTGACTTACCAATAGCATCAGTACATCAGCACACCGCTTTTAGAGAGTTGACAAACAGATTCATGTTTCCGGAACAAATTAATAAAAATTAGCAAAAAATGCTCGTATTTTTTTGTCCCGCCTGAAACAATGTAGCACACCCTGTGGAGCGCCTCGAGCAACCTGTGGTGGATTGACAGACAACACTCAGGAATCCGAAAGCAACTACAAAAATGGCGACGAGAGTCATGATGACCGGACTGCGCAGCGCGCGTCGCGCTGTGGCCACCGCGGCGCGTCATCAGCGATTTGCGATCAGCGCCGCTCCTCTGCAGATGCGCTGCGCGGTCGCTGTTTTCCCAATGAACAATGGCTCTGCGTCCTCGCCGCTGTTCGCGCACATCAAGTTCATGTCGACCTCAAGCGCGAAAGCGAGCAGCGACGAGCAAGATGAAGACGACGAAGGCACCACCGCGACGCAGAAGCCGCTGGAGCCGGTGCTCGTGTACGAAGGTCCAATGGCGCGCGCGGTGCGCCTCATGAAGGGTGTGTCCGTGACGTCCTGCATCCTCACGTCCATCGGCATGCCGACGCTCTGCCTCATCAGCGAGCAATCGACCTCCATGGTCGGCAAGGTGCGTCCTGCAGTTGTTGCACTATATATTGCTTGCTTGACTGATGGGATCTCTTAGTGCTGATATAGTTGTGCTGTTTGGCGTACTAACATGGTGCGTTGTGTTTGTTGTGATGCACGTCTTCAGTGGGCGATGTGTGGCACCATCATGGTACCCTATATGAATGAGCGGAATTCGACACCTTTGCTTGCTCTGCTGTATCCGCGTTCACTAATCAACTCTATCATCGTATTATTCCATTCCGTGCGACTGTAGCTCTTCGGTTTAGGCACGACGTCGCTCTTCCACGTGCTCTTCAAGCCTTATGTGATGCGCATGTGGATCACGAACGGCGAGAGCACGCAGCGCGTGGCCGACTCGGAGCTCACGGTCGAGACCGTGACGCTCTTCGCGCAGCTCACCAAGCACCACTTCAAGCTCTCGGACGTGTCGCCACCTGCAAGTTCGATGCACCCGATGCTCTCGTTCCAGGCCAAGGGCAAGAACTTCTTCGTGCACCCCGAGGTGTTTGAAGACCGCGAGTTCGCGGAGAAGCTCATCGGCAAGAAGATCGCGCCGCGAAAAGAAGAGGAAGACGGCGACGAAGAGTAAGTCCAAGTCAAAGCAGCCAGTTTCGCATGCGCCTTGATTATTATATCTCTCTTGGAGTGTAAGGACCACCAACACAGAACCCCAATGAAAATATAGACGCGCTTGTATGGATCTGTCTTCCAACCTCCTACCAGTCTCTCTCGACTGCTTCGATGTAGTCGTAGCTGTTGAGCGCGTTCTCGTCCTCCACTGGTCTATCTTCGTGGAGCGTCTGAACTGCTTCAGGTTGTGGTTGTGATCGTGGTTCCTGCTGCTTCAGAGTGGAGAGCCCTTGGGGCTGAGATTCATCGTTGCCAGAGAGCAAGCCGGACACAGAGCCAACCTCGTCGTCCAATACCTCACTAAATAGGACATTAGGACGGACAGCAACAATGTTAGGACACTCACAAACAGCCACAAATTTCACTGATACCGCCACCAGCTGATGAGGCTGATGCGGACTCGGTCATTTATTGTGCAGTTCGTACATGGTCACCTCTTCCTCTTCAAAATCGCTGCCGTACCCGTCGTGCTCCTCCGCATCATCATCATCACCGCCACCGGCCGATTTGCCTCCAGCCCCACTGCTCGTCTTCTTCAAAGTCTCGCCATCCTGCTGCAGCTCCATCTGCAGACTCGCCTTGAGCTGCTGCAGCGTGCTCGTTTCGTCCTCGGCCTCCATGGCCTTGAGCTTTGCGTCCAGAGAGCTGAGGCGCGTGGCTTCGAGCTCCTCGTCAAACTCGTCGTCGTCCAGCAGAGTTCCTCGTCTTGAGCTGGTGATGTTGGAGCTGCTGGCAGATGCTGCGATCGGTGGTAGTGATGGCGACAATGTTGTCGGCACTGGTGGTGGTGCAGCCTCTTCATCTGGCTCCTCGGCCTTTTCGTCTTCTTTTCTACCACCATCATCCTTGTTGTCGCCACTGTCTCCGTGTTCTTCTTCTTCCTCCTCTTCTTCCTCTCGAATCCTAGCAGCACGGACACTCGCTTCAAACCCGTTAGCGCCGCCATCAGCAGTAATGCCTCGTTTCGCGTCCTCGTCGTTGAAATCCGCCGACTCGTCCTTGTTCGCAGGCTCGTAGTCCTGGCTGTAGTTCAGACTCGCCGATTGCTCTTCTGCGATTGACTCGCTCAACTCGGAGCCGCTGGCAACTTCGTCGTCATTTTCATCATCGTTTTCGTCTTGTTTTGCCAGGCTCGCGTCCAGCTTGTCTTTCATGTTGCCACTATTAGTGACATTCTTGTACGCTTCTTGTTCCTCCTCCTCATCATCGCTTCCCGACTCGTTAGCTCTCTCATCCGCACACTTTGAGCTGTTACTGGCAGTAGCAGTAGGAGCAATTGTGGGGACCCGTTCGGTGTTGAGTTTCTCACCCAATGTCACGTTCTTCCCACCAAACTCATCCGCTCTATGGCGACTCGGAGAGTCGAAATCGCTGGTGAACTGGTTCTGCTTCTGCGTGTACTTTGTGTCATCTTCACCCAGACTTCCATCTCGACTCATACGATCCTTCGAAGTCTCTGAGGACTCAGAGGGCTACTGAGGTTACTGCTGCAGGATCTGAATCAGCAGAGGAAGTCGCTCATGTTGGTGTTGTTTCGATCCATAGTCTCTCTTGTAGTGCTGCTCACTCAGCCCGAGCCGCTCCTGTCCAGCACTCTTCTTCTCTGTGTTTGTGTCGGCCCTGAGCACTGCGAGCGAGTGCTCCAGCTGGAAAAACGCGAGAAAATCCATCACAATGGCGAGCGCCAGTGCACCGTCGTGCTTGAACTCCTGCAGCTTGTTGTTTGTCGCGAGCAGCTCGTCGTCCTGTTCGCGCTCGTGCATGACGTGGAAGACCGCAGCGCGAAGCTGAGCCTACACAGTCAACAAGATGAATAAAACTGTCAGAACTTGGACGTCTCCTAACCCAGCATGCGAGAATAATGATGAGCCAGCGAGCGTACCTTGATCTTGTCCAGGACGCCCTGGCTCGCGAGCGCCTTGGCCACGCGCTGCTTGAGCTCCAGCTCCTCGGCTGTGGGCGGCGGCTGCATCGTCAGAGCCAGCGTCATGACAGACCACAGCGTCCGCTTTCTAATGGACGACTCCTCGTTTGGTTGATCGCTGCTTGTGATGTTGTGACCCTTTAGCAGACTGACCGCTCAGGCAACTCTCCCTTAGAATAGCGGGAGGCACCCAACACACACTGCGCTTGCTACACTTTTGCACCAGGGTTCTCACTCCTGTTGGTTCTGATAGCATAGGTGTGTGAATATATTCATCGGCCTACATTACATACGATCCAACACGGCCCACCCAACCCAAACGATCGGTCTCATCTTCAGTTCTCATTGTCTCCCCATTTCTTGCATTCGGCATCACCCTTCTTGCTTGGTCCATTCATTTTCCATTCTCTTGTTTGCTTCTCGCTGGTGTCTCTTGTTGTCTTGTGAGCTCACGCCCAAATCTTGTTCTTGCTCTTGTAGGATTGATCACTTGAACTCGTTGCTTATATTCACTATTGCGTCATTGCGTCATTGCGTCATGTCGATGCGGAAGATCGGCGCTTGCCTGCTTGTCGGAGCGACTCGCCGTCGGCGCAAATGTCGTCGTACAGGCGCTCAAAGATGGCGGACGAGAACGGCGTGTACTCTGCCGCGTACGCCCACAGGCTGGAACACAACTCGTCCCACTCGTGCTCGTCTGCTTTCTCGCTATCTTTCTTCTCTGCGCGCTGCACAATCTCGTCGATCGCTTCGCCGATCGTCGTCACGTACTTGAACACCTTCTCTACCACCACTTCGTCCTTCTGGTTCTTGGACCAGTCCGCCATGATCTTCATCTTCTTTAGCACCTGCCGGATATCCTTGAGCTTCCTGCTCGGCTTCCACTTCTCGTAGCACTCCTCTTCTGTCAGCAACCGCTGTTTCTTTTTCGACTTGCGTGAGAACCGCTCCGAGCTGCTGCGCTTGCTCTTCTTGCTCCGCGGCGAGCCGTTGCTCTGCTCTCTCTCTATGGACGCAGATCGCTTCGTCGATGATGATGAAGACTTCTTTGACGACGACGAGGAAGAGGAAGACCGTTTCGCAATGGGGGTGGCAGCCGACGAGGGAGACACCTTCGCACCAACCTCTCCGTCTTCAGGTTCGTCGTCACTGTACGCTGTTGATCCGGTTGAGTTGGAGACAGCCGCTACTGATACCGCGTTCACAGCGATCGCAGGAGACGTGACCGACGGTTTTCTATGTCGATCCGACGTGCTGCTGCCATTGCCACCACTGCTGCTCTGCGTGTTCGAGCGCCGAATTGAGTCTTCTGGGACAGCTGCTGCTCGCGTCGATTCCGAGCCGCCGGTGGTTTGACGCGCAGCAAACCGTTCGGCGGCGCGCTGCAAGCGTCCTTTGTTCGGATTGTTCGGGTTGCTGCTGTTGTTGTTGTTGATGATCGCGCTAAACTGCGCGCCGAGCGACTGGTTCGGGTTCTGCGATCCGGCGATCAGTGCATTCGCGAGCTGCACGATTCGCGGATCGCCCGCTGACTCGTCGAGTGGAGGCAGACGTTTCAGCAAGTTCTCGGCCCGCTTCTTCATTCGCTCGCCCTTCAGTGCTCGCTGGGAGTTGAAGTGCAGGAGATCGTCGTTCAAAATGTCCTCCCACGCGCCAAAGCCGTGCACATAAATACCAAGAAGCAGCGCTGTGTCCTTCCTGCTGGTCCAGTCGTGCTCCTTTTCCGCCCAGGACCACGGAGGGAAATCGCGCGAGATCCCCAGCGTCGGCAAGTCTGACTGCTTAGCCACCAGCACGTACGCGCCTTTATCATCGTTCTTCGTATATCTCGCGTCCCGCAGCGCACGCTGCACCGCCACACGGAGCTTCAGGTTCTCGTAGAGCCGCTCGATGATCTGGCTCGGTCTCACTTCCACCTCTGCGAACTTCATGCTGTCCTGTTTGTCTTCGATCGCCCGCTGAGCGCGATCCGCGATCTCGGTCGCTGTCTTCAGCAAACGGTCTTCCGACACTTTTGTCGATGCCGGAAGATTCGATCGAAGCACAAAGTTCTGCAGCTTGTGCTCGTCTGCGAATGAGTCTCGACTCGTCGGGAATATGTTCACGTCTGTCAGATCCCCAAAGCGCAGCATGCCGCGCAGCAACGCGCGAACAACCTTCGCGTCCGGTTTCCAGTCAATGATCTTTGGCTCAATCTTTGGTTCAAGTTGCCGTGACGGTGGCGGTGCTTGGTATACTACTCTCTGTTCTTCAACGTACGCGTCTGTATAACACAATAGATCAAACAGTTGTTAGCATCGACGTTCCCTCCATACGCATGGAGAACTTACTCATTAACGAAGGATACGTACCCAGGTCATTTGAACTCGACGCGGGCTTGGCAACTTTCGCGCCAGCCGAGATGTTCGTCACCATCCCAGTACCTGCTGTAGACGACGTCGACGCTGCGCTCTGCTTCTTCGTAGCTGCTGGCTTCGCAGCGGGTGTTGGATTGGAGCGTCCACGGCCAAAGATCTTCATCGTCAGCCGCGACCGTGCAGAGTTGGGTTTCCCCTTGGGCATCTTCAGTTGCGGGAGCCCGACTGTGAGCTGCGAGGAATCACTACCCGCCGGTTCCGGAGAGAGCGCAGGTGAGCCTTTCGGCGGACTCGCGCGCGCCACGAGACCGGACGACGACGACCCCATGGGCGGCTTGCTGCTGCTCCCGTTTGAAGACGAGAGCAAGCTGTTTCGGCCGCGCTTCTTCTGCAGGTCGCGCTGGATTTCCTCGATCGTGCGGCGGTCACGCTTCTTCGTGCCCAGCGCCATGAGCCCGACCTCCGAGTTCTGCTCGCGGAAGCGCGCGGCGGCGCGGTTCGAGTTCACATTCAGCGGCTCGGTGCCGCCTTTGCCGCCCTCGCGAGAGGAGTTCGCGAACCCGTTGCTGCTCGCGACGCTCTCGATGCTGTACTTGCGGTCGCTGAAGCTCGCCTCTCGGTCGTCCGCGTGCTGCTGCTGGCGGCCTTCGCGCGTGTCGTCGCCACCTTCCCCATCGGACTCCGAATCCGACGAGTCCGAGGACGACGACGACCCTGAGCTGGACGACGATGAATCGTCGTCATCGGACGTGGAGCTGTTCTCGTCGTTCTGCGGCTTTTGGTCCTTCTCGTCGCCGCCGTTCATCATCATCGTATCTTCATCGTCGCTCATTGTACTTGTGTGTCTGTGGGTCTCTTATTCAAAGTCTATTACACACATATCGACACATAGAGATTCATTTTCGTCAGCTCTCACATTCTGTCCATCATCATCAGCTCCCAATAGATAGATATAAATAACAGGCGGACATGAGAGGAAGCAGGCAAAGCGACAAGCGCGGGATACGTACATGGGCAGCTCTTCTACGCCTTTTCCACAAGTCTACAGCGCCGCGCGCAGTAATGAAATAACAGAGGCGCTGTTGCTGCTGCTGCTGGTGGTGCTGCCTCGTCTTGTCCTTGAGAGAGAGACTTGAGACTGGAGAGACTGGAGAGACTGGAGACTGACTGGAGAAAGAGCCCACGGTCGCGCTTGCACGAGACACCACGCGTGGTTGGTACAGACAGAGAGAGCAGGCGCGCGTGAACACAGCAGAGGCGGCAAGAGAGCGGAGCGGGTCGACGGGTGCGCGTGGGGGATGCGGAGACGAACGCTTGGCGTTTCGCTGTCTGTCTGATTGGTATTGAATTGCCTTGCTCAGTCAAGTAAGTCTGAGAGTAAGTATCGAGCGTTTGTATGGGGACCGCCGATAGATAAGCGAACTGCTTGCCCAGCAAAGCGCACGCACAAAGGGGGGAGGGGGGAGGAGGAGTGCGCTACTACAAGCTCTCTGATTGGTGGAAAAGACTGATAAATGTCCAATAGAGACACGAAAATGTTTAAATGGCCAGTTTGATTGGTGGAAAGTGGATGAAAACATAAATGTCCAGTCAAAAATGCGCACTGTCATTTTTATTCCTGGTGTGAGCGACACGAGCGACACGAGCGACACGAGCGACACGAGCGAGCGAGTGAGTGAGCATGAAAGGGCTCAACGTGCGCGGCGTGACCGAGTTCTGCCGCTCCGTGGTGCTCAAGCCGCACCTGCTCCTGCCGCAGATCTCCGTCAAAGGTGCGCTGTTTGTATGTGCATGTGTGGTGTATACTGCGCTGTGCGACTGTGACTGGTCTGTTGGTGCCATTGTGTCATTGAAGAAGAGCGCAATTGCGGGCAGGCCTTACTGCATTCCCATGGCGCATACGCCTCTCTGTCGACCATTGCACCAGCACCGCTCGTGCGAATGAATAGCGAGGCACTAATGGCTTAATCTGTGCGTGTGCATGTGTACGTTTGCATTTGGACTGTTATGTCGTGCTGTTGGCAACAGACCTGAACGAAGTGTCCTTCCAGGCGCTCAAGGACAAGGGCTTCCAGGGCGTGATCTTCGACAAGGACAACACGCTCACGATCCCGCACCATCACGAGATCGCGGCGCACCTGCAGGTAATGTACGCAGCGATTGCACTAATGAATGGCACGCTGTGCTGTGTGTTGCGCGTGCCCTAATGCGCTCTATGCGATTGGGTGTGATGCATTGCAATAGAAACCGCTGGACGAATGTCGAAAAGTGTTTGGTGACCGCGTACTCATCTTCTCCAACTCGGCCGGCTCGAAGGACGACACAGGCTTTGTCAAGGCGATCGAAATCGAAGAGAGGCTCCAGATTGCGGTCTTGAAACACAACGAAAAGGTACAAGCCAGGCAAACTGTCCATTGCTGCGCGCATGTCGATACGACTTGTGTGGTTGATTTTCTCGCTGAATATGATACGCGTTGCTTTATATTCTATTTTGCAGAAACCTGGTGGCATTGAGCACGTCAAGGCGCATTTCGACGTCGCGCCAGAGAAGCTGGTGATGATCGGCGACCGGTACTCCACTGACGTGCTCTTTGGTAACCTCCACGGTACGCGCTCATTTGCTACTGCTCATTGCAACACAGCCAGCTTGCGACGCGATGCGCCATTCGCTCACACATTCTTGTTGACATTGTCCTCGCCTCCTACGACTTGCTGTAGGCCTGCTGACGATCCGCACAGACCAGTTCACGCACGACGGCGAGAGCGTCGTGAACGTGCAGCTGCAGCGCATCGAGAAGGCGGTGATCCGTCTGCTGCGTAGCTCCGGCGTGGCGCCGCCCGAGCACCTGCTGCTCAGGGACGGCGTTGGCGACGTCATCGCCACCAAGGCATGAGGAGGTTGGTGCTCATATTGCGGCAGATTAGATAGATGAGGAATAGGATACACATAGAGAAGAACTGGACTGCGAGCTCTGAGGATGAAAAACGTGCAGAAATTGCAGAAATTGCGGTGGAATTTTGGTGGTGCAAGCAAGCGGGAAAAGCGCAAGACTGGCAACATGGAGTCTGCGTCCAGCAACTGGCTTCAAGCGTTCAGCAAGACAATCACTGGCTGCTGGCTGGTAATGTGCACAAAACCAAACGGCAACCACTGGCAGCTGTAACTGCCGGTTGTGCCAATCTGGCTATTATATTTTTCAAATAAAGAAAATGCTTTCGCGCCAGATTTTCAAACTGTCCCACTTCGACCTCTGCCGAAATGCGGATGATCCGTATGCGGAAAAGCAAATACTCAGTCAGGGTATTGATGGGGCTCGTGCAATAATGACAGAGGAGGAGGCATGGCCCCATTCCTATCATCATCTCAGATTGCTCACTGCAGTTCAACAATCCACTGTGGCCATGGTGCGGGATGACTCTTCGTGGGCATTTATGCACGCATCACTGCAAACAACTCAACTCCTCATATGCCGAGGTGGACTCGATTATGCTAGTTTTGGTCACTGCAATGGAGCAACTCTACCAGAGTAAAGGGCAACCAAGGTGTGGTGTGGTGTGCGCGTGTGTGTGATTTGCGCATTTTGCGTGCTGCGAGCACTCACAGGGCTGTAACATCGCCATCTGCGGCGGTTTTAACCCCCCGAAGCGACGCGCAATCTTGTGCTTTCAAGATCACAAAAATGAAAAGAACGTTGTACCTCTGCAGCAAGCCAGCAGGCAACCCTCGCAATCCACAACTGTGCGATGTGGATTATGCTGGACGAGGTTTCTTTGACAACTGGAACTGGAGGCGCTTAAACAGGCACACATCAGGCAATGCCCATTCCTGTCACAGCGCTCTGAAGATGTAGCCATAGTTTGTCAATGTGCAAGGGTCGCAAATGCAAGCGCTGTCTCCTTTCGCCAGTATCAATGTTTATTGACCGGCAGGCAGCTTTGCCTTTCCTTCCGAAGTGTCCCTGGTTGTCAATCAAGCGCAATGCGCGACAGGTGTACGCTCGGGTTGTTGGCTTACGTGTGCATCGACAATATAGATATCTACACAATACGCGCCATGTGCAAATGCAGCACTGGCTGCGTTGCCAGGTGGGAAAAACCGGCTTGCATTTTCGCTGTCAGCATGATCCTGTGTTGAAAACAGTTTTTTTTTTTTTTTT
>JAADVN010000721.1:0-14073 GCA_023335535.1 Globisporangium spinosum | reverse complement strand
TGCCAAATTAAACAAAATCTAATGACACAGTCTCTGACCAGTTTGCTCACAATGGAATCCTCTGGCTCTCATCGTGGTCCACTCTTTTCTTCATTCGTTCGTCTAAGTTGCTGCATCGCAAGTGATGGAGCCAATGGTGCTGAGCTCGCAGAAATGGAAGAGGAGCAAGACAATGATGGCGTTCATCCAGGACGTGGCGCTGATTCAAGGGGAGCGCGCAGTGGTATCGACCAAGGGCGGCACGTTCAGGAGGTATTTGTGCCTGTGCACAAGCTGTGATTGATTGTGAATGCATCACGCACTTGACACAGGTAAAGGGAGTCATCGTGGTATGTGACGTCGAGCTGCCTCGAGCACAAGAACTGCACTGGCGTCGCCAAGCCAACGCAACGCCAGGTCGCTGGCAGCACAGTACTCAGGGCGTCTGTCGTGGCCGGCAACTCAGCATTAGCAGCGACATTCGCGGAGCAGCTCAGGCTGCAGAACGACGTTGCGTGCGATAAATCGCTCGTCCGCCGAGCGAAAGAGGAGGTGCTGAAGGAAATGTACGCTGAAGATACGCGATCCATCGGTCTGCTCCCAAGTTACCTTCGAGAGTTGTTGGCTATCAACGAGAACCTCTGGATGGAGATGCACCAAGACTTAAGCGGCTGCTTCGAGCGAGCAGTCATCGTCATGGACGTGCGGCTCTTCGTCAATGATCAGCAAGTGTTCGGCGTCGACGCAGCACATATGAAGCACCGGCACTACAACGGCGTGCAGATTATCCTGGTCGCTCGAGACGGCAACACGGAGAACAAGATTGCAGCAGTCGCGCTCGTCTCGACAGAAAATACTAGCAACTACAAGTTGTTCTTCGGTGTCACGCTTGCAAGAGGCTATCCGCTATCTAGTGTTCCTGTGTTCAGTGACCGGCACCTCGGCATTGTGTCAGCACCAGAGGTGTTCAACGTCCGCGTACACTTCTGCGCTCGACACATTGTAGGTGAGTTGATTGCGTATGATAGCTGCTGTGCATGTGTGATGCTCATCTACTCTGCTGTTTGCTGAGCAGGAAACATGCGAGCAGACAAGGCGATAAAGCTGACTGTTTTGCAAGAAGGTTTTGTGTGGCGTGTTCAAGCTGCAAAGACAGAGGCGGCTTTCTCCGCCAGCCTCGACTAGCTTGCTGCCGTGAACGAACCAGCAACTCTCTACTTGAGATCGCTGCAGCCCGATCGCTGGGCGCTGTTCCCGCACTTCAAGACGGCCCTGTTGTACAGCTGGCGCGCGACCAACTTTGCCGAGAGCGAGTAAGCACGGTCGCTGAGGCTCGAGCCAAGGAAGCTCCTCGCGTACGAGTACTTCCGCGCGCACGCCAAGATCCTAATGGAGTGTGCTTCAAGCGGCTGCGTTATGCAGCGGAGCGGAGAGCGTGCAGTCGCAAGATGACACCAAAGGCTGAGACGAAGCTCCAGCACGAGATGGCGAAGATCCCAAGCTACATGGTCGCGTTCTCGTCAGACGAGCTCTGCTACGTTTCTCATCGCTCGTCGTCGCTCTAGTCCAACGTGGAGGTGAGCATTGGCGCGCCGAGCTGTTCATGCGTGGTGTGAATGCAGCATGGTCTCCCATGTATGCATTTGCTTGCTGCTTTCCAGGCTGCTGACAAGATGGACAAGGTGCCGACATTGTTCGCGCCGTGCTACACAATGGCGGCGTACAGTGAGCACCCTCAGCCCCTCCGGCTGCCATCGGAAGAAGCACTGACGGTGGGCAAGAGCATCCGACCATCTCCGCTTTACGCACAAGCAGGGCGTCCACGAAAGCGAAGGATTTGGTCAAGGGGCGAGCAGCGATCGCGCGATGTGTATCGCTGCAGGCAATGCGGTACTCAAGATGGCCACAACACTGCAACGCGCAGACACAAGTAGCAGATCCATACTCAATATAAATGCACCACAGTTCATGCGCGCAAAAGGATGTGATGTGACTAGCCTCTGTGCGCCTAGGCCTGCTGCGGTTGTTGATTGTGGACGCCATGGGCATCGAATCATTCCCGGAAGGAGGTCCTGCCATTTGGACTCAGCGCACTGGCAGCAAGCCTGACTCGCACTTCACACAGTACGGTCACTTTCGCAGTTCTATGTTGTGTGGCGGGTTCGGGCTGTGTTTGTGCTGTTTAGTGGAATCGAACCACCGACCACCTGACTTTCAATCAGATGCTCTACCACTGGGCTAAAACAGCGTGTGGAACGCAATGTGGAACTCGGTCTATTTAAACGATTCAGACTGTATCGTTAGATTTCAAATCGAAAAGTAATCAACATCTTGGGTACCCTTATTAAAGAGGTTTGAGTCACCTTTTGGGCAAAAATGACGATTTGAGTCACCTTTTGGAATTTTCCCTTTTTCTATCGATTTTTTCTGTCTGCGTGGGCGAACCAAAGCACCAGAACAAAGCAATTGGCCACCTCCAGACACCAGCAAAGCAACCAGCATGTGCGCGACGACACCAGCGACCGCCGACCCGGCGACCTGCTCCGCTCTCCACGAGTTCCAGATGCACCACGCTGCGCTACGTATGGACGTGGACATGAGCGCCAGGGTTATCTCGGGCGAGGCGCAGCTGCGCATCCGTAGGGCTTCTGGCGAGAGTGAGAACAGCAGCTCTCCGCAGCGTCTTCTTCGACTGGACGTGTTCCACCTGCAGATCCACTCGGTGTGCGTGCGACCAGTGGTGTCTCAAGCCCATGAAGGTGGCGATGGCGACAACAGATCGCTCGATGCTGTCTGGGCCGTCAAGCCGTTTACGTCGTTTGGAGAAGCGCTCGAGATCGAGCTGCCACAAGAGATCCAGCAGGAGCGCGAGTTCGTGGTCATCATCAAGTACGACACAGAACCCGAGAGCCCCGGCGTTTGCTGGCTTGCAAAAGAGCAGACAGCGGGTAAATTGCTGCCGTACATGTACACACAGGGCCAGGAAGTGCTGAACCGCAGCTTCTTCCCGTGTCAAGACTCGCCGTCGGTGCGCATCACGTACTCGGCGTCGATCGTCGTCCCCGCTGAGCTTGTGTGCGTCATGAGCGCGAAGCTCTGCTTTACAGAAACTGTAAGTGAAACAGAGCGAACGCGATACAACTTCGAAATGCAACAGTCGATCCCAGTGTATCTCGTCGCGATGGCAGTCGGCGACCTCGTGTCTGCGTACGTGGGACCGCGCTCGAGTATCTGGACTGAGCCATGCATGCTGGAGGCGTCAACGAGAGAGTTTGAAGGCGTGATTGAGAAGTATCTTTCCACGGGCGAAGAGCTCTTCGGTGAGTACCAGTGGGAGCGCTACGACGTCGTGGTCATGCCGCCTTCGTTCCCGTACGGCGGCATGGAGAACCCCCGCCTCACGTTTGTGTCGCCGTCACTGATCGCAGGAGACCAATCACTCTCGTCAGGTATGAAGAAGCCTATGTTTCTACTGTGCCCTGGATGGTGATTTGATGTACTGACTGATCCTATTTGTTTTGATGCATGGAATCCAGTTATTGCGCACGAGATTTCTCATTCCTGGTACGTTTTTGTTGCTGACAGTTTTCGTATTTTGTGAAGATCTCGTTCATTCTCAATGACTGTTTGTGAACTTGACGACTGGCAGGTTCGGAAACCTTGTTACGAACGCGTCCTGGAGCGATTTCTTCCTGAACGAGGGCTTCACCATGTACGCTGAGCGCCGCATCACAGAGGTGGTTCACGGAAGGTAAGGCACCAAGTCGGGTTTGCTTTTGGGGGTTCATTTATCATCTCAAGCTCTAAACTGACATGTGCATTTTTGTTTTACCTACCCAGAGGGCTCATGTGTTTGAATGCGAAACTTGGGGAGGCGCTGCTCCGCGAAGAGATCTCGTCTCTGGGCGAAGCCTCGCCACTCACGCGTCTGCGCGTCCCACTGGAGCAGGGGATTGACCCGGGCGACTGCTACAACCAGTGCGCCTACGAAAAAGGCTACGATTTCGTGAGCTACCTGCGAAGTCTCGTTGGCTCGGACAAGGTAAAAGTGGTTTCCCATATAAGTTCTGTTTCCATGAGTGTGTGTACGGATTACTAACTGTGAACAAATAATCCATCCAATAGGTATTTGACGTTTTCCTCAAGGCGTACTGCGCCAACTTTTGCTTTCAGTCGATTGCAGCGGAAGACGCGATCAAGTTCTTCCTCGAGTACTTCCCAGAGCTCGCGGAAGGCTCGGAGCTGAAAGGTCCCATTAAGTTTGCCACCTGGCTGCATGCGCCTGGATACCCTGCGTACACACCCGATCTTTCGGATGCGAAAGAAATGATGGAGAGCTGCGAAGCGCTCGCGTACCATTGGGGTGCCTCGCACACCCCAGTGCTCGTAAACGTGCTCTATTTGTCGCAGGAAGCCAAGCAGTGGCCAGTGTTCCAGGTGTTGTACTTTCTCGACTGCTGCTTTGATGCAACGTTCTCAGAGAAAGCAGTACTAGTGGAGCTTGGCGATACGCTTGGACTCTGGGAGTCAATGAACGCGGAAGTGATGTTCCGCTGGTCGCTGGTGCTCATTAAGAACCAGGTGGAGACCAACCTGGACTTTGTGCGCACGTTCCTGCAGCTCCAGGGCAAGCAGAAGTTTCAGATCCCGCTCTACCGCTTGCTGTCGACGAGCGCGAGTCCGGCGATCCGCGCATTCGCTAGCCAGACATACGCGCTGACCAAGCCGTCGTTGCACGTGATGGTGCGCGACCGAATCGAGATCCTACTGAACGCGATGACTTCCTAGAGGCTACGTGAACTACTCACTGGAAAGAGGATGCAGAAAACATTGTATTCCATGGCGTAGCAATACCAAATACAAGTAGCATACAGTGATTATCCACCTCAATTCAAGTCTAAAAGCGAACGACTGTGGGTATCTCCTCTCTTATTGCGAGCAGTCTGCCGCTTCTGCATCGCCGCTCGAATGCGCTCCAGATCCAGCGAGTAGCTCTGCACACTGCACAACAACACCAGCCAACCACCATCGGCATTAATCACCACACACGAGTAACCACAACATACACAACGAAGTGGGAAAGCGCACGTACCTCTGTAGTGACTGCTTGACTGCCATCGCGTCCTGCTCGTCGTGCGCAGCCACAGCAGTCGGCGGCGGCTGGAACTGCTGTTGCTGCTGGAAGTCCATGATGCAGAAATGGTGCTGAATTTTGGCTCGGGATGTCAGCAGGTTATGTGGTTACGCATGATGGGGTACGCTGTACCGTTTTTGAATTTTCGTATCGAGCGGTGAACGATCGATCGATCACTTTGCCTCATCCAAGTGAGCGGCGACGCGGAGGATGCGGCGGCGCTTGCGGCAGCGGTGCGTGGCGAATCTCTCTCTGTGTATATGTTTTGTGTCTGTATGTGTGCGTGTGTGTGGATGTGGGTACGTGCTGCTGCTGCACGACCACCGTCAGACAGCGACACCTCTCACGAGAGCTGTTGTATGTTCATTGGATTGGAGCAGCTCTTGAACAGCCATTGTGCTAACTGTTCACGTGTGCATGCTGCATTACAATATGTGTGTGTGCTTGGTGCAGCGCTGAGAAAAAGATGGGTGGCGGCGCTGGCGGGCTAGAAGACGACGATGAGCTTTTCGTCGCGTCTAGTGGATCTGAAACCAGTTCCGAAGCAAGCGACAACACAGGTGGTGCTAACAAGCGAGTCTCGACAAGGAGACGCCTTCGTCAAAACGATCAGGCGGAAGGACCAAAACACGTGCATGTAGAGCGAAAACAGCAGGTTCGCGGTGGTGATGGCGATAGAGGAAACGTGAAAGCCGCAGAGACGATTGTCATTCTAGACAGCGACAGCGAAGATGCCGACACTGCGACACAGTCAGCTACAATAACAGCACCTGTAAAGACAACGACAACGACCGAATCGGCTGCTACTACGCAGCGAGAGAAGAGCGAGTGGGAGTGTCCAAAGTGCACGTTCCTGAACGAGACGAGCAGCAACATGTGCGAAATCTGCAACAGCTCCTGCCCAACGCGAAAGCTGCGGAATATGTCGCAATGGCTCGCGCCAGTCGTTGCAGCAAAAGCAGCAGCAGCAACAAAGAAGGAGATGAAGTCAAAGGGAGACAAGAAGAAAATAAGCCAAGACCCGCTGGAAGTGATCGAAAGCAGTGGCGGGTCAGATCTAGAGAGTGGGAACGATAGCAAACGTTGGGTTTCGATTGGGAGTGCGAGACAGAATCACAACAGAGGACCCACTGCGTCTGCAAAATCACAGGGGCTTTGGGCAGACACGTACTCCCCATCGACTGTCGACAACCTGTGCGTGAACAAGAAGAAGATCCAAGAGCTCTCCGAGTGGCTCAACCAGAGCGCGCGGCCACAGTCAGCGAACACGTTCCACGCGCGCAAGCGGCTTCTCTTCCTGTGCGGACCTCCTGGATCTGGGAAATCAACTGCGGTCCATTGCATTGCCAAGCAAATGGGCGTTGGCGTCAAAGAATGGAACGACAACACGGCAGCCGGGAAGCTGAGCTACGAGCGAATGCTTCAGGATCAGTTTTGGACCCAGCAAACATCAGGGGTGGACGATTTCATGGACTTTATCACACGGTCCGTCAATTATGCAGCACTCCCCATCGCTCTAGCGACAAGTGGTCGACCACGGAACCGAAAGAGGAAGCTGGCTTCGAGCCAAGGCTCAGAGTCATCTCTGCCATATCAACCGTCTTCAAGTAGCCAGGTGATCCTGATTGAAAACTGGCTGCAAAATTGGTCGAAGCAGGATTCGTCGTGGGAGGGCAAGGTGCAGGAAGTGTTCAAGCTGATCGTCGATCCCTCGGGCAATAACCAGTTTCCAGTCATTTGCATTTTCAGCGACGTGAGGGAGAACAAGATCAACTTGAAGCACTTGGGGAAGCTCTTTTCTACGGATGTGATGAACTCGCCATTCACATCCGTGATCAACTTCAACGGCGTCACTGCAGGTAAAGTTGTTCTGTTGCGTTGATTTGAGTAGCAGCAGCTGACTAACAAGTTCTAACGTATGTCGATCCATATTTTTGAACAGCTCAATTGAAAAAACACTTGGCTCGCATTGCCGACTTGGAGCGATGCAGCATACCTCCAGCAGATATCCAGCACGTCGTTGACAAGAGCGGCGGAGACATCCGACACGCGATCAACATGCTGCAGCTGGTTGTGCACCGAAGCCAGAAACGACGGAAAGAAAAGCCAAGCTCAGCTTCCCAGAAAGCCAAAAAGACCAAAGTTGCTGCTGGAGTTGTTGCGCACAGTAAACAAGACGAAGACGAGACGGCGTCTACGAATCGCGACTCTTTTCTCTCGGATTTCCACGTTGTCGGAAAGATTTTGCATGGGAAGATGATAAAGAAGAAGAGCGAGAAGCTTTCGAATTCGGCCGGTGGTGGTGTTGCTGAGCAGAGCCAAGTGGATTTTGACAAAATGGTGGACGCGTCAGCGATGTCCCTGGAAAAAATTCTGGAGCTCGTGCACGAAAACTGCGTGGATTACTTCTCGCAAGTCGATGACTTGGGAGACGCGCTGGAGCTACTCAGCATGTCCGAGAACATTCTGGCAGAATCGTACAAGGGCAACTCAGACTCGGAGGTAAGAAAACACACGGTGGGCTGCAGGGATGAACTCTTCTCAACAACTGCTAGACCTCTAACTTGTTTATGCTTTTGTGGCTCCATGTGGACAATAGCTGTTCAAGCGCGCTCGCGAAGCCGCCCAGGCGATTCTTGTCCGCAGCATCGCGTTGACAAACGAGCACCCTACGCCGACCGCATTCCGTCCAATTTCTGGATCTCGCGGCTTTGCTACTCGCCAGAAGATCGCGCGGAAGAAAGAAGATATGCTCCGATTCACTCGTGGAAGCGATACTGGTGGACTGGAGGAACAGGGTCTGCGCAACTATCACTATCTCTGCAGTGGCGACACTTTTGCGTTTGACGTGGAGCCGTATCTCGCGTTGATCGGCAACAGGAACGACGTCTTGACTGCTGGTGCAGGTCCTGGAGTTGCTATTGGGACTGAGCAACTGCTTGAGGAAGTTGATGATGAGATTGAGGACAGCGACGATGGCGGCGGTGGTTGGTGGCTTGGAGGCACTGGCAATTTGAAATGACCACAGCCACTACCGTCAAATTTTGCTTTGATTAACCACTATTAGCTCCCTCTTTCACAATCACTTTTATCCTACATGTACACTTTCCTTTAACACTCTTTATCCAAAGACATACACCTCGCAGACGAGCAGCTCTAAAGGTCTGGTAACGCTGGCGCTGCTGCCCCACCAGTGTTGCTTGCTGACCTCCGGATCGCCGAGTCATACTCCCGTCGTCTCGCAAAGCTGCTGTTCTTGAGTTTATCAATCACGCCACTCTCCGAATTTGAAGCCGACACTGCGGCAGCTGAGCTACTGCTAGCACTGGAGACCGAGACTGAAGTTGTTGTCGCAGTCGCAGCTGCTGAGCGCTCTTTCTCTTTCTGATCAATAATCATTCCCAATCGGCATTTCTTCGGCGTGTTTGACACTCCTGGAGCTGGCGGCTTGACTAATCCAACTGCAGCGCGTCTTGGGCTTAGAAAGCCCGAGCTGAGGGAAGCTGACGATGGTTCATGGACTTCTTGCAGTCGGTCCGTACTGGAGAGCGGCAGTTCCAGCAGCAAACTCATCTCATGCCCGACCCAGCGCACGATGTACTCGCCATTGCGTTTGCGATTCAAGTCGCCCTGGAGCCGACGCGTCGCGGCGTAGTGGTGGCTGTAGCCTAAGTTCTGTCCGTTCTTTCGCGAGAGACCGTCACCATCGCGAAGCTTCTTCTCCAGGTTTGCTAGACGCTGGTGGCAGTTCAACTGACCCAGGGAATGCTTGAACCACTCGTATAGCGTGAGCGCCTTTGTGAAGCAGTTGTGCGCACCGCGAAGGTTCCCCTTTCGGGTGTGGATCATCCCAATCGCACTGAGCGACGCCGCTTGACCGATTTTGTTGCCGACAGCCTTGTAGAGGATCAGCGACATACCGAACTGAGCCTTCGCTTCGTCAAACTTGGTCTCCGTGGTCAGCAGAATGCCCATGAGCTTGCGCGTGTTGGCTTCACTTCGTATATCCTTGTGGTGTTTTGCGATGTGCAGCGACTTGTTCGCAGCATTCCACGCACCGCGATGGCGACCTGAGAGGAATAGCGAGTGCGCAAAAAAGCAGGCGACGTCGACAACGTAGCTGCCGATTTTCTCGCGCAAGCTTGAAGCAACAGACGAAGCAGAGCAGTCCACAGTCAAGCCGGGCACGTTACCTCCATCAAACCCATTCTGGTTATCAGGATATGCACCATCAGTAGTTGCAGCAGCGGTATTTTTCGATTCTTGTCCCCATTCTTCAATCATTCGCAGGTGAAGGTCGAGAATCATCCACAAATTCGACTCGTGCATATCCAAGATCAGGTATGACGCACTGGAGCGAGCTGCCAGCGTGCAGATGTACTGAAACACCCAGTAGCTCACTTTCCAAAAGTGGCGCGCGCAATTGTACAAAAAGAGGTCGCGATCAGCACTGCAGATGGACTCGAGCGCTTCGTTTTTCGCGCCATCACCGTCGTACATGCCAAGAAGACTGCGCGCGTAGCTTGTGATGAATGGGAACGTCGAGTACGATATGCACACTGACATGATCTCTTCCTGGCTGTCCATCTGCTCCACATGTTCCGCTGCTCGAGATGCCCGTCCACTACGCGTGAGCGTGTTCAGCATGTGCTTGCCAGCCGAGTGCCCGCGACTTGTGCTCCCAGTTTCATACTCCGACATATCGCTCTTGTTTCCGCTGGAGCTGTTCCCACCACCACCACCGCTGATGTAGTCTCCATACGCCTTCAAAGCTGCAAGAAGCGTCTGGTCGTATCCATCGCTCGCTCGAGACCCCCCGCGTGAGCTTCGTCGCTGGCTGCTGCTGCTCCCACCTGTAACTCCACTGCGCTTGGGTAAACCTCGGTTTGCAAGCGCAAATCCGGGGATCCGATTTCGCTGGATCAGGGAGAACCGAAGCAGTGTCTCGACGAGCACCTCCCACTTGTTGCCCCACAGGCTCTTGAAATCTGCAGGCATTGCTCCCGCTGGAAGCAGCCCGAGGAGCGCAAAGAAGCGGATAGCGTCCTGACCGTGGTGCATTTTGACTTGTTCCAGTGAAACGCCGAGTGATGTCACAAGTGTGTTCACAGCACTGCGGTCGTGTGCAGGGAGCCCGACAACCTGGAGCTCGCTCACACCTCGACTCAGCACTGCTCGAGTCAATTCAGACAGCGAACGATCTTGAAGTAGTGGTGCACAGAGCGAAATTGCCTGGGGGTGACCGTCGAGGAATGCCATCAGCGGATGGTTCGTGAGCGCTTCCAAGACTGACGCAGAACGCGACATCCCATTCGACCCACTCGTGTCGATCTCGCCGATCTCGGAGAGCAGCAGCGGACGCGGCGACTGCTTTAGGAACAAATCTGCAGCATGGAAATGCGACAGGCGATTCAGCGAGATGACCTTCTCGTCGAATCCTGCCATCCCGCCGCCCATTGCTTGGCGCGCAGTCATCAGAAACGACAGCTGTGGGGTGTTTTGCAGCAAGTGTAGGAGAAACTCGCGCACTGCCGACGGGTTTGCGTTGATCGGGTCCTCCATGTTGTCCATCACGAGCAGCACTTTCAGATCGGACAGCACCTGGTGGAGCGGCATCTCTTTCTCGCGACCGCCCTCGGGGAACAACGAGCTCTTGATCGCCGACTCCAGACCTTCTAGCGACTGGACCCCTCGCAATCGAATGAACGCGACGCCGTCGGAAAACACATTGCGGTCCGCCAAAAAGTGCGCGAGTTTGGTCGACAATGTGCTTTTCCCAATACCAGGCGGACCGCGCACTGTCACGAACCGATGCGCGTTGACAAGCCCCGCAAGCGTGTGCAGTTCTTGTTCACGACCGACAAACGACTCCGAGATCGCTGGTAGAGTCTTGGTGAATTTGTTCGACGGACTCACGTCCACCCATTTGCCAACGGAGATGTCCGAGAACACGAAATGCACGGTTGACGCGTTGCATTTGCAGCTTTTCGCATTGAAGTTGACTTCGATCGCCTGGGGCACGTCGCTACTGTTCGAGGACAGTGGGCAGGACTCGGCATGGAGATTCGAGGACTCGAGCAGCACAAACTTGTCACCTTCGTTGTCTGGGATGTGCATCTCAGCGCTCACACGAACACGCGCGATCTCAAACGCTTGGTGCACAGTCTTCCCAGCGAGCGCCGCGTGATAGAACGAGTGTGAGAACATGGACGACGACTCGTCAAGCACTTTGCCGTCGCATCGCACGCACACGACGTGAGCAACGCCAGCTTGGATGAACACTTCGCCGATATCTCTTGAGTGGCACGACGACACGAACACAAGCTTGAGTGTACCGCTGGAGCCTCTTGTTGAATCCCCAAGGTTGCGGAACGACGACGATGACACCGACGACAGCGAACGCGACAGCGAACGCGACAGCGACAGAGCTCCGAGGGTCATACTGCGTGGAGGGGGCTCGTTCTCATCGAAGCTCTCGCTCGCGCCAGTTGACAAGGTGTTGTTGGTACTGTTGCTGATGTCTTCAGCTAAGAGAGCGCCTCCTCCACTCAGAATGCTACGCAGCGTCGCAGCGTCAACCAAGTGCGCTAGTCCACTGCACTGGGTGTCTTCAAACACGAGATAGTTCTTCTTGCCGGCGATCTGGCCGCCATGCCCACTGAAGTGCAGCACTGTCACGCCGCGGTCAAGCACTTTGCGCAGCGAGTCCACAGTCGCAACAGCGCGCATCGTGTGGATAGAACGCTGGCACTCTTGGAAGATCTTGCTCAAGTGCATCTGCTCGTGACCAATGTTGAGCGCAGGCACGGGTTTGAGACGACGGCTTGAGCTGCTGTCGTGGCCGCTGCTGATTGACTGGTATACAAACGGCAGTGAATAGAGCGTTGCGAGGTCGACCCACGTGTTGTGGATGCCGTAGACGCTCGACGTCTCCGTGAGTGTCGTGCAGTCCGAGAGTGTGTCGCTCTTGTCTTCTTCTTCCTCTTCAACACCGTTAGCATCGCCATCACGCCGTCCTCCTCTGGCATCTGGACTAGTTCCATCGAGCACAGCGCGCGCAATGCGCTCGTTCGCTTCTTCGTACATCTCCTTCTTGCGCTTCACACTCTCATGACCACCAGTCGCGTCATTTGCGTCATTTTCATCACTCAAAGCGACATAGCCCACGCGAGCAGCAGCAGCCTCATCATTCCCGCTCACAGCTTCCAAAGACTGCTTCTGATTTCCAGTACTAATCTGCCGTTTCGCGAGCAGCAACTGCTTGGCTCTCCGTTGAATGGTCACGAGGAAATCTGCGTCGTCGTCACCACCACCGTCTCCAATCTGTTCGTGCTGCTGCTGCTGTTCCTGTAAAGCGTCGCGGTCGTCGCGCTTCACTACCGCTGTGGCTGGCTGGTGCTGCGCGAGGAGCTCCATGAGCGCCCAGAGCTCCTGCTGCAGCTGCGCGGGCGTCATGACGGTGGCGGTGTCGTCGCCATCGTCATGTTGCTCCTGCGCCGAGTCGCTTCTTCGCGTCATCCTGCAAAGTGCAAAATGCGGAAAAAAGATAAGAAAGTGCTTGCTGTACGTTTCTTCTAAGAGAGGTATTCATAAATATGTGCAGGTCACTCTGGAGCCTGAATTCGTTTGGATAGGAGCAGTTTTACAAAGGGTATTTGATAATAGAGTGACGCCGCTTCTGTCTCACTTTTTGCTGAATGTTACAACTGCTGGCATGCGTGGAAAATGACGCAGATCGTGTCTGCATGGCGCAAAAGCGTGCAGTAAACACGCATACGAGACTCTTTCATGATGCGCGAGTAGTGGGCTCTTATTTTGTATTTGAATTGGTGCTCGCGTGTCGTCACTCAACAACAGCAACAACAACAATGAGATAAATACTACAGACGCCTCTTTTGTCTGTCGCTTATAAGGACATCGCGCATTTCCACCATACTCTCTCTAAAACGATGAAGCCGCTACTTCTCCCACGCCGCTGAGCTGGTGCACCGAGCAGAGGTTGCCGTTGCGCTCGTACGCGGGCTTCTTGCAGCCCTCCACGACGCAGCGCTTGCCTGCAAGCCACACAACAGTCCACCAGTCAATCAATCAGTACACACAGATCCATACTCCTTCCAGTAGTAGAGAAGCTGGTTAATAATCTGTACCTCCCCCGTGAGCCCAGCAGAGTCCGTTGGAGACCGCCGTCTTGGTGCACCCATCGCCGCTGCAGTTCTTGCCGCCGCCGTGGGACCAGCAGACGCCGCGGGACTTGGCGCGGTTGTCGCACCCCTCGATCGTGCACTTGGTCGAGCCGCCTGCCCACACATACAGTGTGAATGTTGGCACTTGTGCTGCATGGGAATGGCATAAATGCACCAATATCAACGCACCGTGCTTCCAGCAGACGCCGAGGTTCTTGGCGCTGCTGGCACAGCCCACGACCGCGCACCGCTTGCCGCCCTGAAACAAAAGAGATAGACACAGAGCGAGCGTTATCACCAAATGGAGACGCACATACGAGACATGAAAGAGCATACAGTATCAGATCTCCAAAAGATCGCAAATTTTGAGCTGCTCATCAGTTGCCGTTTGCGATCTGCCAGTCAATCCTGCCCACTGTCTGCCATCCCTTGTCTTTCAAATTCGAACCATAGAGACAGATAGACAGCTTGGTTGACTGACTGGACTGACAGATCCCCACACCCCACAGTTTCAGAACAGGCAGAGCAACTGACTGACTGACTCATATCGACGGACGGACGGAATAACGTACCCCATGACCGATGCACAGTCCGCGGTTCACCACGTAACGCGTGCAGTTCTCAAACTTGCAGATGCGCGACTTCTTGATCTGGCTACGGCTCCCTGAGGATGAGGAGGACGACGCTCTCGTCGCAGCTGCAGGCGCCTTGCCACCTGCTCCTCGTCCTCCTCCCCTTGAGCTGGTGGTCGCGGTCGAGGAGGACGCGCTGCTGGTG
>JAADVN010000720.1:0-14107 GCA_023335535.1 Globisporangium spinosum | reverse complement strand
TCGTTTGGTCAAGCTCAAGCGGACTCGAAAGCGAGAGATCCCAGGACGCATCCGTTCACGTCCAGAGCTGGAGCTAGCAGCAAGAGTGAGAATCGTCAGAGCTACGCTGCTGAAGACTGTGATGATGAGCTGGAAGCGTCGTAATCAAACTCGACGCCGTTCCAGAAGCAAGTGCTTGAAGAGTTCCAGAAGCTCAAGCAGGTATGTATGTGTGTGACGTTTTCTGCCTTATTGGATATGGAGATTTGATCTTGAAACACCGCTCACGATGAACATTAATGCTTGTGGGTGGTTCTTCTCTACAGGCACAACTGAAGGACCTGGAGGCGATCCAGCAGCTCCAGCGAGGGAAAGAGCACGCTGAACGCAAGGCGAGGCAGCTTGAAGAGCAGTTCCAATCGTCCAAGCGCTCTTCAGTCAGCAGCAGCTCCACCTCAAAGCACAAGACACAACTACTCGACGAGCCTGACAGCAACGATGAAGACTACGACAAAGATGCGAGAAACAATGACTAGAGCTTCGATGGCGACGACAACGACCTGGGCGACGAGTCCCTGCCGCCGCCTCACTATGACGACGAAGGAGCCCCAGCGCCATTGGTAGGCAGTTAATTGTACTCGCATGCAAACCCGGGCTTACCGTTCGTAGTGTTCAGACAACTGACCAAACCTTTGCTGAAATTCACAGACATCACCAGTAGAAGGCGACTCGGATCTGGACTTTCTTAGTTCGCCCGAGCCGTCGCCCATGAAATGGGCGGATACTACTCGCGGCTCCAGCATCAAAGCGCCGCCAGGTAAGACACCATCTTGGGCTCCCCCCATAGTCACATTAGCCCGACTAACTGTTTATCCTCATTGCCGCTTTAGAGCGTGTCTCCAGTTTTCACAACCTCCAGGCCGAGTCGCGTCTTTTTCAGCGACGACCCGCCCGAGTTTGAAGTCGAGCAGCGCGGTCGCAGCTCAAGATCCAGAGACCTCGCTCGGGTGCACGGTCTCAACCAAATCTCAGAAAATCGCCAGCATCATCAGCAGCAACGCGAGAAATTCGTGCATACCTGGGACTCGAGCGAGAGTCTCGAGCTGAAGACAAAGAAAACAACGACAAGTCAACCCAGAAGAGCGTCTCGGTCTCGAAGTCCCTCTGCGACTAGAAGGACCTCGGTGTCTTCACCACGAGCAGCTTCTCACCGCCACTCGTGCTCGAGAAGTGCAACCAGGGAAAACGGGGAGGAATCGTCTGATGGCAGCACCGAAGCCCGCAGGTCCTGCCCCTTCGTTGAAGAGTGAGGGCTCGCTATCACAGGAGTCTTGTAATAGCCCGTTGTTGCTCTGTTGCCCTGCTAACAAACCTGACTTTGGTTCTCTTGCTCTGCCTTGACATTGCTCAAACCAGGAAACAGAGAGAGAAAGAAGAGGGAGCTCGACTCGCAACCGAAGCCGCCGAGCGTCTCGAGCGCGAAGAAAGCGCAACCGCAGAAGCAGCTGCTCAAGTGCCAGGAGCAGGCGAAGCTCAAGAAAGACGCGCAGCTCCGACTGCTGGAGAGAGAGCTCAACGCCGAGCTCTCAAAGGAGAAGCGCGTGAAGGCCCGCGGCCTGCCGATCTCCACGTACGTCATAGTTGCTGCAGCGCCACTACCAGTGTCGAGCAGTGATGTTTCTGACGGCACTGCTCGTCAATCAAGCAAAAGCGCTCTGTTTGTGACGCCCAAGGAGTTCGAAGCCCAGCGAAAAGAGCGCATTCGCCAGCGCTCACAGCAATTGCCCGAGTCTGCTGAGCTCCCACCTCGTATGGCGTTGGCGATGAGTGGGAACAGTGCTGGTGGCGCAGCCTCAGGCACAACAGACCAACTGAATGCAATGCTGCTGAGCAACGGAGGTGCTCCTAATGGTGCCGTCACGATGAGCGTGAAGATGAAGAAGGAGCTCGCTGCCGCCGCCGCCGAGGAAGAAGCGCGCAAGCAGCGTCTAAAGCCCAAGTCTGTGCCCAACTTTGATCACCTGCACGCGCAGTGAGAGAAGCTCATGAAGAGCCGCAAGTCCGCTGCCATGGGGTCCACCACTTTCGATGAGGAATACGAGACTGATGAGACTAATAGGAAGACTACGACTGCCAGCCGCGAGTTCTTCACCTCGCGGACCTCGAAACTCGCAGAGCTCAAGGCGAAAAAGGCTGCGCGCAAGCAGAAACAGCTCGAAAAGGAGGAGCAAGAGCGTCGAGCGCAGAGAGAAGCGCAAGCCAAGCTGCTGGAGAAGACCAAGGCGTCATCGTCCAAGCAGAAGCTCGCTAGCGGTGGAGCTGGAGTCTCTTCATCGGCCAAGCCCACCAAGCAAACGAGCTCCGCGTCAAGCGAGCGCTGGAGAAAATGGTGCAGAGTCAGAAGCAGCAGGAGAAAGAGGCGATCGAGGCCGAGCGGAGGCAGCAGAAGATGAAACTCGCGGCGAAGCGCGTGGGTGCCCAGGTGCGCGCCTCTGAGCGATCGCGCATTGAAGGACGCTCCGACTACGTGAGCATCACGGAGATCGACCAGGTCGCCAAGCAGCGCGCACAGGAGTTCAAGCGGTCGCTCAAGGAGAGCATCCAACAAAACAAGCAGCGCATTCTTGGGGCGGTAGCGGCGAAGCCCTCGCTCATGGAGCGCTTTGCCACGGACCTCGAGCGCGAAGGGCACAAGGAGAACGCGCTCAAGGCGGTCGTGAAGAACGTCTTCGGCAAGAACCTGGGCGTCATGAAGGGCATCCTAACGGACGAGGAGCACGAGCTGGCGCGGGACATTGTCGCTGCAGATGAGGAGGAGGATGCTGAGAAGGAGAAAGACGACAGCGCACGCCCCAACAGCAGGAAGCCCAAAGCGGACGACAACGACGGCGAAGACGAGTACTCAGACGCCTAGGTGCATACAACAGGATCAATAACCTACCGATTTGATACAAAACAGGTTTCCAAAGGTTGATGGAAATTGGTTCGTCTACTGTATTGTGTATGGAGATCTCGTGATGATAGCTCGTGATGATGATGATGATGATGAGTTGGTCGCGCCTTGCTTTCTAAATGGGGTTCTCGATCTGGTATTTCACTCTCTCTTTCTCTCTCTCTTTCTCTCTCTTGAGCCTTGTACCGTGGTTTACTTGCTGCTCTCCGGCACCAGGAACGCCTTGAGCACGTCGTAGGTGGCAAACTGCACGCCCATGTTGGGCATCGCGCGCACGAGCGTCGGCAGCAGCCCGCGGTAGTACACGCCCATGCCCTCGTGCTTGTACAGCTTGATGTAGCAGTCAATCGCGCTCGTGTAGATGATCGGCACGCCGCCCTGGCCCTGCATCTGCAGTCTTCGGCGCACCGTGTCGTTCGGATACGTCAGGATCGTCGCGATCATGCCCGCGCCGCCGCCGCAGACCATCTTGCCAACGTAGTCAGCCTTCGGGTCAATGTCCTCCGGCAGCAGCGCCTTGAGCAAGTCGTACGAGCCGAACTTGATGCCTTCGTACGGGATGCTACCGAAAAGCGTGGGGCCGATGCCGCGAAACAGCGCGCGGAAACCCTCTTCACGCAGCGTGACGACAAACGTGTTGTAGATGCCGCTGTACTTGACCTTGTCGCCAATGTGACCCGACAAGCGCGTGCGCACCAGATCGAGCGGATACGTGAGCACGGACGCCGTGAAACCCGAGAGCGAGCCCGCGACGAACGCGCCCCACACCGGCAGCTTGCCCTCGCCGCCGGACTTCATGCCGCGGAACAGGTCCTTGTACACGTCCGAAAAGCCAAAGAGAATCGCCTTGTGCGGCACCACGCGCACGCACGCCGCCAAGTTGCCGCGCCAAAAGCCGATCACACCCTCGCTCACGAAGATGCTCTGTTTGTGATAGAAAGCACAAGAAAGAACAGAACCCACTGTCAGTCAGCTAGCTGCCAAAAGCTAACGCTGTTAACCACATACGAGGATGCCATTGCGTTACGTTACACACCTTCGTGGTCTGGATCATGCCGACCGACTCGCCCGTCTGGCAGACGATCTTGACGCGCTCGAACGGCGCCACGACGGTCTTGGCGACGATGCCCGCGCCGCCGCCCGCCGCCATCTGGCGCAGCTGCCGCTGGTTCCACTTGGACTGCTGGACCTTCTTGGTATTCGCAGCAGCGGTCGCTGTCGCCGCAGCAGACGCGGATGTTGGCGCACTCAGGACGCTCATCGCTCAGTCAGCCAGTCGTTATACTACGTCAACAGCCACGGATGATTCGATGCGGGGCTGCTTCGTGAGGTCCAATACGCAGCAGCAGGCAATGCGCAATGGGGGACACGACGACGTGCTCTCCTCTCACCACCACAGGTTCTATTGGTTGACACGCGAGCGTTAGCGGCTTTATTGCTCTATCTTTAGATCGATCGATTGATCCAAAAATACACACAACACTACTGGCGCTCAGTTGCGAAACCACCGCCGACTGCAGCAGTTTCACTCAGGAGAGGCCACGAAGGAAGGATGGCGCGCAAGCCTGTACACACCACCACATACACACACATACACATACACACGTGGGGGTTAGCAATAAGGCTCTGCAGGAGGCGCAAAGCACGAAAGCAGCGCATGCTGCGTGTTGCGTGTTGTTGGCACGTACAAGTCGCTTTTTGAGAAATGGGAACGTGAATGCGGGGTTTAACAAAGGGGTGATCCACGTCACCACAATTCTCCCTTTGGGTACCGTCGTGCAACATCGCGGAAGCTGAACTGGCATGCGGTGACGCTCTTTTCTTTTGCGTGCGGGACGATTTGTTTTGGGATCAGAGACTTTGCTTGAAGACAGCTGATTGGGCAAGCGCTTCAGTTTGGACACCCCCAAAATACTAGTTTGGGTGTGTTCAAGTTCACTTCCTGTTTGTATCAAACTTGAACACGCCATATTTATAAGGACACTTGGAATAAGGATCAATAAGTAGTGACATGCAAGTAGATGAGTCCATTCAAGCAACATTCGTGTCACCTGGAGCGACCTTCACGAAACAGCACAGATCGGACTCTATGTGAATGTTACTCGACGGTTTTGCCTTTTTAAGAAGCGAAAAAATCCGTAAATAAAGGCATAGTGAAAACCAAGTGAAACGTGAGTGCATAAATCGTTGTTTTCGGGACTACTGCCGCGCTTTTGCTTTGCGTGCTTTCACTATGCCATCATTTACGATTATTCTCGGCTCATTGCAGCTTTCTTTTCGTGAACCAACCCATTCTGAAATGCAGCAGTGTCTTTGTGAAGCTCCAAGCAACTCAATCAATGATTGATTGATTGATTGGCAATTGAGCAAAGAGACACATCGAGCAAGCATGTACGCCGGCGTGGACAAGTACGGCGGCGCGCTGGTGGGCGAGGGCCAGCCGGACGGCGAGGCGCGCGCGCAGGCCGCGGGACTCTCGCTAGAGGAGACGATCGAGACCGCGGCGGCCGAGGAGACCGTGGTCGTCGACGTGCCCTACTCGTACTACGAGGACGAGGACGACGAGTCCACACTGGTCACAGGCACCTCGCAGGTGCTGCTGGCCGCACAGCTCAACCCAGAGGCCGGCGGGCTCATGTGGGTCGAGCACGAGAGTGCACAGGCCGCGTACAAGAACGTGGTGGCCATGTCGCAGATGACGTCCATGCTGCGCGACCTCGACCGCAACCGCTGCTACGAGCTGGGCATCAAGAGCGCGATCGCGCGCTTCACGCAGCGCCACAAGCGCGCGCCGATCGTGCTGGACATCGGCACGGGCACGGGGCTGCTCTCCATGTTCGCGGCTGCGCACGGCGCTGAGCACGTGTACGCGTGTGAGATGTTCCAGCCCATGGCCGACATCGCGCAGCACGTGACGGCGGCGAACCACCCGGACAAGATCACCGTGTTCGCGCTGCGCTCGACCGACCTGGTCGTGGCTGCCGACAGCGCAAGCGCAGAGGAGATCGCCCAGAGCCACTTGCCTCGCCGTGCCGACATGCTCGTGTCGGAGCTCTTCGACTCGATCCTGCTGGGCGAGGCCGTGATCCCGATCGTGCGCCACGCGATGCAGCACCTGCTGGTGGCCGAGCACCCCGTGATCATCCCCGAGCGCGCGACGGTCTTCGCGCAGGTGGTGCAGAACGAGCAGATCTACCGCATGAACAGCCTGTCGGGACAGTACCTGAACGAGGCACAGGCGCGGCTGGCGCGCAACGATGCGGCGTGGAAGTGCACGGGCGCCAAGCCCGCGCTGCCGCTGCACGTGAGCGCGCTGGAGGCAACGTCCACCGAGCTGACGCAGGTGACACCCGTGCTGTCGCTCGACTTCACCAAGCCGATCGCGCCACACACAAGTGATACATCGACTTCTTCTTACCAAGAGACGGTCGTGAGCGCGGTTGCGAGCGGCACGGTGCACGCCGTGGTGATGTGGTGGCAGGTGAGCTTTGACGAAGAGAATAGCATCGTGTACTCGACGCAGCCGCGCGCGCAGAACTGGCAGGATCACTGGGTGCAAGTTGTATTCCCGCTCACGGACCGGCTGGAAGTCCAGGCGTCCGACGCGCTTGTGCTGCGCGCGCATCACGACGACCTGCGCATCTGGTTCGACGTGGAGGCCAGCGAGAAGGAGAGCTCCTCTGAAGGCACTGCTGCTACCCAGTCGCCGACGTCCAAGAAGAGCAAGAAAGCGGCCATCCAGGTCGAAAAGGAGCCGTGCACGTGCGGCCTGCACCTCGTGAGCAATGCCGAGCGCATCGCGATGCTCGCGGACACACAGCGCACGAACGCGTTCAACGCTGCGATCGCGAAGGCGGTCGACACACTTAAGCAGCGACAAGGTACCTCGGAGCAGGAGCTGGCGTGCCTGGACATCAGTGACGGTTCGCTTTGCGCGCTGCTGGCGGCGTCCAACGGTGTGCGCAGCGTGACGTCCGTCGAATCCAAGGACGTGTCGGCGCGCATCTTCCAGCAGATCATGGACGGCAACGCGCACGCGCTCGGCGAGGACAGCGAGGTCGAGGTGCTCTGCTGTGGGTGCAAGGGGCTGCTCCCCGAGCACATCAAGGGCGAGCAGCCGGCCGACCTGCTGGTGGGCGAGCCGTTCTACTACTCGATGCAGAACTTGCCGCTCTGGCAGGCGTTCAACTTCTGGCTGCGGCGCTCGGCGGTCGCGAGCGCCTTGAAGGAAGATGCGCTGATCGTGCCTGCGAGAGCGCGCGTGTGTGCGCTCGCCGTACAGTTTGAGCACCTGCACGAGTGCTTCGGCGCCGTGGGAGACGTCTCGGGCTTTGACCACTCGTACTTTGACCAGTTCCAAGACGAGTACTACACGCGCAACTTCCCCTTCCCGGCGTACATGTACCCGTACAAGGCGGTATCGCCCGTGCTGGAGCTCGGCAAGTGGGAGTACAGCGACATCGCGCATAGCGTCGCGAGCGAATTCGCGACCGAGTTGAGTGGGGAAGATGAGCACAAGCCGAACGGCGTGATCGTCTGGGTCGAATACACGCTCGACCGCGAGGCCGAGCACGTCGTGGCCACGGGTCCGTCGGCGGTGCACTCCAAGCAGCTCGTGCGGTTCCTGCCACCTGTCGACACGGCAGCAGACAACTCGAAGAAGACGCTGCGACTGCAGTCCCGATTCCACTTCAACGCGCTGGAAGGCACCATCGACGTGGACTTTGGCTTTGAAGGCAAAGAGTGAGGCACAAGGATAACCGATAGGTACAGACAGACAGCAGTTAGTGATCACCAGCGTTCAACAGGAGCGGATGGAAAAACAATAGAGAGGACAAAAGTGAAGAGTGAGCATTGGTTCTGCAAATGCACATGCATTGGTGGAAAATGGTCGCAATGGGTACTTGGAAAAACTTGCATACATTGCGTTAATTCTCTCTCTACGATCTTGATCATCTTCTCTTGCGCTGGCTCTGTCGCTCCTTGCGCAGCTTCACGAGGTGCGTCGCGAACACCTGCATGAGCTCGTCCTCGGCGTACTGCGGCCACGGCTGGTCGCGCGGGTGCGTCTTGAGCAGATGCAGCAGCTCCGGCGCGTCGGCCTCCAGCAGCTGCATGACGTCGCGCAGGAAGTCCCAGATCTGCAGCCCCGGCGGCAGGCGGCGCACCTGCACGCCCGTGAGGAAGAACACGCCGATCTCGCGCTCGATTTCGGGCACTTCCGTGAGCGGCTTCTGCACGAAGAACTGGCGCACGAGCTCCTGCAGCTCGAGCACCTCCAGATCGTCCGGCTCGACCTCGAAACCCAGCTTCTTCGCCACCTGCACGTTCGCACTGGTCTGCGACGCGCTGTTCACGAGTGAGCGCAGCTTGGTGGTGTACTTCCAGAGCGCGGCCGACTGGAACGGCGGACCACGGATCGATCCGCCGGGGATGAGCACGTCGACCGGTGGGTACACGCGGTGCAGCGCCAGCTGGCCCTCGAGTCCGATCGCGTCGTCCACGATCGAGATCATCTTCTGCTGGAACACCGTGGTCTCGCCCAGACTGCTGTCCGGTGCGTCGGCGAGCGCGAAGGTCGTGAGCGACTTGCTGCCCAGCTGGTCCACAAGCGGCGCCGAGCGCTCCATGAGGATCTCGTGCGCGCTGAGACTCAGCTGCGAGATGCGCGGCAGTTTCATGGTTAGCACGAGGTTCTCCACAACCGTCGTGTGGGTCGCGAGGTCGTCGTAGATCACGACACTCTTGCGCGACTTGTGCTTCATGAAGTACTCGGCGATCGCGCAGCCCGAGAACGGCGCCAAGTACTGCTTGATGAGCGAGTCCTTCTCGTCTGCCGACACGATCGTCGTGTGCGGAAGCGCGCCAGTCTGCTCGAGGAACTGGAGAATCTGCTGCACGCGCATCTGGCTCTTCCCCACGCACACGTACACAAAGTGCGGTGGTTCGATGCCCGCCGCGAGACTCGTCTTCACCTGGTGCGAGATGATGTCGAGCATCACGCGCGTCTTGCCGCTGTTGCGCGGTCCGAGGAGCGCGAAGCGGTGGCCGAACGCCAGCGGCTTAAAGCAGTCGATCGCGAGGATGCCAGTCGCGAGCGGGTCTTTCAGAGGGCTGCGCTGCATGAGTCCCGGCACGGTCTTGGACCCCCAGGCAATCGAAATGCGCTCGTCACCGGCTTGGGATGCGCCGTCGCCTGCAGCATCGTGATCCTGGTACACCAGTTCGATCGGTTCGCCGAGCGGATCCACTGCCTTGCCGACGAACTTGGCCACACTCGCAGGGACCTCGAGCTGCTCGCTCTCGAGCGCCACGGTCATGCCGGGCTGCACCAGGCGCACCGCCTGCGTCTTGCTGCGCTCGCTGAAGAGCGCGACGTGAGCCACTTTCTTCTCCAGAAAGAGCACGATGCCGCGACACAGCGGCTCGTCTGCATCCTCATCCTTGTCGTCGTCGCCCGCGTCGCCAACCGCGTGGCCGGAGATCGCGACCACCGAGCCAATCGTGGCGTGACGTAGCCCCGAAATGCTCGCGATGTTGTTCTTCACGTCCATGACCACGCCCGTGACCGGCAACTCCGACTTGAGGCCGTCCGTGGACTCCTGGTCGTCATCAAGCGCCATGAAATCCAGCATCTGTTGCGCCAGCAGTGCCTCGGTCGCCTCGGAAGATCGGTTCTGGCGCTGCGCCGACGCCACGCGCGTCGTGCTGATCGAGCGGCTCTGTGCGACGGCGTCGCCGAGACGAGAGCCAATGGCGATCGAGGCGCTGCTGCTGTTGCTGTTGCTATGCGCGAGGATCAGCTGCGCACTGCGACGCGCGCTCTGCTGCTTCGTGAGGCGCAGCGCCACGCGCTCCACGGCGGATCGGCCGAGTTGCTGCGTCATTCGTGTCGAGTCTTCCTTCGTGCGAGCCTCTGCTTTTTTTGCCTTTGCGTGGTGAAATGCGTTGTGTGACTTTTATTTCCTCTTTAGATTAAATCCCACATTTCGTGATACCTCTTGACTTTTGATCAAATACCGATCGAATCTCTCGGACGGGCGACATCAACGAACATCTTGGTCCCACTATGCAATCGAACATGTCAAAATCCCGATTAATCTACCAGACTCAAATAGAAAATACCGGTAGTTATGAACTTTTCACCAGTTTACTGAAATCGTACCGCTTTGGTTTTGATCACTCACGGAGAGCGATCATTCCCGCAGGGATTAAGTTGAGAAGGGATATTTTGTAGCAGTAGAAGTCACTACTGCTACAAAACAGATACAAATGTTGGTTGAATGCCACTCAAAATCAAAACGTGGATGTTGAATGTCGTGGACCTCGTAATAGCTACACAAAGCGTGGGAGTATGCATGTGTGCCTGTATGAATCCGGTATGTCTGGGCGTCATTCAACCACCAACAAGATCCATCATGATCCGATGTCACTCTCGCACCTCTCTTTCTTATCCCTGTTTCTTCAAGGCTCGATCTTTTCGGTTGTGGTTGCCCACCTTTGCCTTGTTCTTCGCGCTCCGTGCACGTGCGCGCAGCTCCTGCTCTTTGGTCTTCTCGGGTGTTGCACCAGCGGCGGCACCAGCATCATCTGGTGCTGGCCTTGGCGCTGGCGCTGTTTTCTTCCAGTTCTGCTGTCCGTTTTTCTTCTTCTGATCTGTCGACGGCTTGGCTTGCGGAGGTCCTTGTTGCTTTTGCTGGCCAGCCGCAATAGCAGAAGAGCCACCACGAACCACTGGAGCTCGCATCTTGTTGGGGTTGAACTCGTACGTCTCTTTCGATTCCTTGTCTTCGTCGATCTCTTCGCCGTGGGCCACGGGCTGCTGGTGGTTCATGTTCTTCATGCTCTCCCAGAACGCGTCCTCTGCTTCGCGCGCGAGCATCAAGCGGTTCTGCTGACGAATCGTGTCCTGGTCGGTCTGTCCGCTGTCGTGTACGCTGAACGGCTCGTAGTCTTCAAACTCGTCATTGTAGTCGTCGTCGTACTCGTCCAGTTTCAGGAACGGCGTCATGCCCGCCATGATCTCTTCTTCCTCGACGATCATGTTCGCGATCTTCTTGGTCTTTTCCGCGAGCGCAGTATCGCGTCTCAAGATCTGCGGGTCGTAGTGCTTCTCCTGCGGCTTCTTGCCGACCCACACGCGCGATGGGTCGAGCTTCTCTTCAGACGTTGGTTTCATAGATACTGGTTTCGCTGCTGCTGCGGGGGTCTTTCCAGCGAGCTTTGCTTCGACAACCGCGAACTCTGGGTCAGAGCGCTTGAGGTCCTGGCGAACCTCCAACAGCGCTGGAGGCGGATTGCTTTCAAGCAAAAAGTTGATCACGGTTTCGAGCTGTTTCTGGGAGCTGATCAGGCAGAGCTCAATGTACCCGTCTCCAAGATCCGGAAAGAAGTCCTTCACCTGGTGCACCATGGAGCTCAGCATCGCGGCGTCTTCACTACCTGGAGTAACAGCATGTGGGTCGTCCTTCTCTTCTTCGTCATCATGTTGAGCAAAGCCTCCAGTGCTTGCTGCCGCATGTCCTCCTCTCGAATCAGTCACACTGTCAGCTGGCCGACCGGTCTCCTGTGCAGCAGTTGACGGAGTCTTCGCCGAACTCATGCCCGCTGAAATGATACGTCGGCGAGGAAGCCCGTCGACAATCATCTCCAAGTAGGACACGTGGTCGCTCTCGATCTCTCCAGACTCTAGGAACGTCGAGATCTTGTCCTAGTAAGTGCACATAGATTGGTTAGCCTCATTTCAACAACTAGGACACGTCAAGCAATGCGGAGCAGGAATGTGACTGTACCTTGTATCCGCACAGGTGCCACAGGTCGCTGAGGTAGGAGCCCTGGTCGGCGTTCTCTTCCTCGCAGCAGTGGCTGATCATGTGCAGCACCTCCAGCAGCACTTCGTCGTGGTTCCCGTCGTCTTGTTTCTTCATCAGCAGCTTCATGAAGCGGCCAAGAACCTGGACATCAGAGCAAAGCGACAATGTTAGCTAAATTAGTACAAGCAACCGTGAACAGGTTCGCGCACACGCAGCATTGACACAGGAACGCACTTGAAGCAAAAGCCGACGCGTCTCTGCGATGATGAGTGCCTTGCCCTGCGCTTTGTCGTCCAATTTGACCAGATGGCGCTGCAAAGTGGGCAGATCCGACTCGTAGCACACCACGAGCGCGCGCATGAGTGTCTCTCCCTGGAACACGAGCTCGAGGTCTTTGCCGCCGCTGAGGAGGAGAGGTGTGACCATCGAGTCGGACGTCAAGAGTCCGTCCAGCTGTAGCAGGCAACACAAAAAAAACACAGGAAGAAGCAGAGGCGTATGTTAGAATTTACGAATACAACAAAAAAAAACAATTGCCACGGTGTGTCAACACGCACCGAGAGGCTGGTCTCGTAGACACTCTGGATCAAATCGAGTACTTGGTTGCGCTTGTCCTGTTGCACCAACACGTGAAGCTTTTGCAAATGCTGGTAGAAAACAAAGCATTACATAACCAAACCAAATAGTCAATTCAGTCAATCAGTCAGCTAGCCACAAGTCGCACTGCAACACATTGTATCAGGATCATGTCCTTACGCACCTTGAGATAGACGTCGTGGAGCTTTCCGACGCTCGCTTCGAACCCTTCGACGTGGATCACGAGCTCCGTGAGCAGTTGTCCCACGCTCTTGGCGTTGTTGCGCGCGTACAGCTGGCAGAACGGTACGACGCGCGTCACGTGGAGCACTGAGTCGACCAGCTTCGTATCGAGAAGTAGCACCTCGTCTTGCAGTTGCGCTTGTCCTTGTTGCCGTTTTTGTTGCTGTACCTGCTTCTTTAGCAGCGCCAGCACACGCATGTAGAGCAGGAACACGAGTCGCGTGTCTTCATTCAGCGCGGTCTGCGCCTCGCGAGAGAGCGCCTTGAGCTGCTCGCGCTGCAGCTGCAGGCCCGTCGCCTGCTGGAAGAACGCGTCGAGCAGCGAGAGCGCCGGCTGCGCGTTCTCTGGGGCGCAGAGCGTCTCGAGGTGCGCGTCTGCACTGCCGAGCCACTCATAGAGCGTCGTCGCGAGCGCCATTTCGGTCTGTCGGGAAATGAGCCGTGAGGTTGATTCGCAAATACAAAGTATGACAACTGGCAAAGCCACCAGCATGTAATGGATCCACCCGATAAAGTGCGAAGGGTACTCGATGAGTCCACTTAAATACGAGCAAGGACCGTCGGACGGAACGTGATTGGAGTCTTCTTTCTGGTCAACTAACTGATAGCAGGTATCATTTTGCTATTTTGTTGTTATAACACGGTGCAAGGGCATACTTAGATCAATATGTCTGCATCCGTGAGCCGTAACTTTAGCGGGAGAATGGAGCCAACTTGAACGGGAGGTGAATTGGAGAGAGAGAAGGAAAACAACTTAAAAATTGGAGATCTGTTTTTCATACAGCTCAAATCAGCAGTCACAGCAAGCGGTAGCGAGTCTAGAGAACAATTCACATTTGGAGATCAGGATCTACGTGTATGCACAGATTGGAATACGGCACCGTTGTTGCATAACATGTCCGCTGGGCGTGAGCTGCACACTTGGCGTTCGCCTCGGACACAATCTGAGGTTGAAACACTGCATGTTGTGATTGATGCAGGGCAATGTAGAAGACTGTCTTGCAACCTTCTCGAGCTAAAACGCGAGAGGTGCCTGGAATGACTGGATCGGATTGAAAGTCGTGGATACATAACTGTAAGGGGGCGCTGTCTACAACAGTCCCTCAAACACGGCTCGCACGCTTGTGCGTTCTTGAGGAAGCGTTCACCCGACTTGGAGGGAGGACTTGGAGACTTGTAGGCTTGAAGGCAAAATTGCAACTGAATTAAAATGCTGTTATGGTTCCTGTCGCTACTCCTAATTAGCTTCAAGGGCTCTGTAATGGGCCTTAACCAGCCATTACATGAAGGTGGATCTGTTTGCCAGATCGTGTGTGTCACACACCACCTTCGCGTGCATTGCAGAGGCAAAAGACAAAGGGATTACGGTACAACAGGTCCCTGCATGCACGTGTGACGTCATCTGATGACATCACAAAGGTTCTCTGTACTAATCAGTGCAGAATGTTCTTCACATGTACTAATCAGTGCAGAGTGTTGACATTCATGTACCAATCAAGTACAGAATGATGGTTCCTGCTTTGGGGAACCTCGCTGGTGACGC
>JAADVN010000719.1:0-14108 GCA_023335535.1 Globisporangium spinosum | reverse complement strand
TTCCAGCGCGTTGACAATCACGGCTGGTTGGTCTGCGATCTTCTCCTTGATGGCCGTGAACTCGTCCCGCCATAGCTGCTCAACGCGGTCATTGCGCGCTTGGATCTCCTGGTGGCGCTCGGCCATCTCCACCTGGTACTCCAGGCCGACCAGGATGCGGATGGCGTCGACTTCGGCGTGGAATGCCTAGATGCTCTCCTTCATCTTTCAGTGTCTCCCCCCACGCGAGCAAGAAAGTTGGCTTGCACATGCTCCTCCAGGAAGTGCACAGGATAAGTTATCATACCAAATGTAGGCTTCTGCGTGGCACTTGTTACTACACTGTACTCACTCGTCGAGAGAAGGATCGCGCTTTGAGGGCAGGCAGTCATGTTGCTTGCTTTTCGTCTGAGTCAAATTGATTGATCCGTGAAGTCAGGCAAGGGACAGGTCGGGCGGAGGCACTACGATTTGAAACAGCGTTTTTGAGCCAGCTGTACGAAATGTTTCCTTGTCGACAATACATATGTGACGACAATCTGAATCTGAGCCCAGTCTCTGAATCAGATTCACAGCTTGACAGGCAGCCAGTTGGCTGAGCAAGTCTAGTAGTATCAGAGCATTCACAAGCATGAAGTCGCTGCTGCACCACCACGTGCGATCGAGCCCGCTGCTGCGCCGCCGCGCACCGTGGCTCGCATCTCCTGCGCGTCCTTGGACCACGTCCACTGCTGCTTCCTGCGCTTCGGGCGGTGCTCGCGCGCTCAGCACCAGCGAGGGCGACACGATCTACGCGCTGTCGTCGGCTGAAGGCAAGGCGGGCGTGGCGGTGATCCGCATCTCGGGTGACAAGGCGGAGACGTGTCTCCAAGCGCTCAGCAAGAGCGACACACTGCCGCTGCCGCGAATGTGCGCTCTACACTACGATACATTGCACTAATGCTGATGGTTATGATGGTGTATGGATCTTGCTGATGTTCTGATGCTGTTAACTACTGGACAGGGCCGAGTTCCGAAAACTCTACCATCCGGTCTCGAAAGTGCACTTGGATGACGCGCTGGCGATCCGCTTTCCGCAGCCACGCAGGTAAGATCCGCTGGCTCGATAGCCTACCGTATACAGAGTCGCAGCTGGGTCTCACACCGCTGTGTACGTCTTGTTAGCTTCACTGGAGAAGACGTGGTGGAGCTCCACGTCCATGGCAGCATCGCCGTCGTGTCCGGAATCATGGAAGCGCTGAGCCACATCCCGGTACGTACGTTTACTATATTGTCCGTGTGATACGTATCAAGACTCTATGTGTGAATGAAACTGAGTGGTATGATGTCTACAGCGCTGTCGAGCCGCCGAACCGGGCGAGTTCACGGAGCGCGCGTTCGAGAACAACAAGATCGACTTGATGCAGGTCGAGGGGCTCGCCGACCTGCTGAGCGCCGAGACCGAAGCCCAGCGGTCGCAGGCGCTGCGTCAGCTCTCGGGCGATATCGGAGAGGTGTACGAGCAGTGGCGGAGCGAGCTCGTGCGCTGCCTGGCGTACACGGAGGCGATGATCGACTTTGGCGACGACGAGGACGACGTCACGGACGCGTCCTACGAGATCGCCATCGACCGGTAAGGAACGTGACAAGACTTATCTCTATCGTAAGCCTACTAACGTCAACCTAAACTTCGTGTTCTGTAGCGTGCGAGCACTGGCGCAGTCGATTCAGAAGCACCTGGCGGACGGTCGCAGAGGTGAGATCCTGCGCAATGGCGTCCAGGTGGCGATCCTCGGCCCGCCGAACGCCGGCAAGAGCAGTCTGCTCAATATCCTCGCGCGTCGGCCTGCAGCGATCGTGTCGGCGATCGCTGGCACGACCCGCGACATTGTGCAAGTGCCGCTCAACATCGCCGGGTATCCCGTGCTTGTGAGCGACACGGCGGGTCTGCGCGAGACCGAGGACACGATCGAGCAAGAGGGCGTGCTGCGAGCCCAGCAGTGCGCCGCGGAGGCGGATTTGCGCATCGTGATGATGGATATCCAGGTATGTACTTGTGCGTTTGCTAGACTGCTGATGGAGATACCATGTTATTAACAACAGTGTCTTCATGGTGTACCTAGAGCACCGATTTGCTGCACACTGAGGAGTATCAGTCGTATCTCCGCGACGACGCGCTCGTGGTGCTCAACAAAAGCGACCAGACGAATGCCGACAGGGTCGCCGAGATCCTGGACTCGTTTGATTCAAACGCGAGTCGCCGCGAGCGCATCCACGTCATCTCGTGCTCGAAAGGCGACGGCATCGACGCGCTCATCGACAAACTCGCGATAGTCGTCAAGCAAAAGTACGTCTTCATAGTCTTCATGGATGCTTTCACGCACTCTACTAACAGCCCGCTTGCAATGGCGATGTTATTACAAACCCAGGCTCCATTTTTCAACGAGCAGTGCGAACAATGGCGCGATCATCACGCGCGAGCGTCATCGCCAGAACCTCGTCGAGTGCCTCGCGTGCCTCGACCGTTTCCTGGAGAACCCGTACCAGAGCGAGATCGCCGCCGAGGAGCTCCGGCGCGCAGTGGTGGCCGTGGGCCGCATCCTCGGACGCATCGATGTGGAAGACGTGCTCGACGTGCTCTTCAAGGACTTTTGTATCGGAAAATAGACGCCCGCTCACTCTACTGGTAGAGCACAACAAAGAGTCGTGTATTGTGTGTGGTTACAGAGTTGTGCTTGTTCGTGTGTTGGCTGTGAAGATCAGAAAGGTACGATGGAGTTTGCGGTCTGTGAGCTGTACACTAACGAAGTGGCGGTAGTGTGTGACGCGGTAACCCACGACGGCAAGAACTCCGCTGCAAAGCCCAGCAGCAACCAGAGCAGCGAGCGCGCGTCTGCTGCCAGTAACAGCGGCGGCTCGCGCGCTGCTCGCGTGCTGCAGCCAGACTACCTGCCAGTGGTAAGTGACGCGGGCTTTGCAACAAGAGATATGGTTCGCAGTTGGCGTAATGCTTTGATCGTTTTCTTTTGTGTCCCTTTCCTAGCTGTCGGAGAAATCGCTGGCGTTCGAGAGCTTCTGTCTGGTTCCTGACCGAGGCGTCTTTGGCGGAAGAGTGAGTCTTGTACCTAGTCAACTTGATTCCAACGTGCTGCGAATGCTAAACTTTCGTATAGCACGGCGGCACGATCTTGTAGTAGCAACTCCAGCAGGCGTGCAGCTTCATTCCGCCCATTGTATGCACTTACGGGCACTTTACTTCGCTATCCTGGTTCCTGTGCGCGTTCACTCATGACGATTATCGTGTGCCGTTAGGTGAATCGCCTGAGAAAACACAATGGACCGGTGCTCACGATGGTGTTCACACATGAGCTCGGGAAAGAAGGGTTGCTGTTCACGGGCTCGGCGGACCGCACGATCAAGATCTGGGACCCGTGGGGCGGCTCCGAGGCGCAGCTGCACAGCCGCAGCGCCCACTACTGTGTGCAGACCATCAACACGCACAACAGCAGCGTGACGAGCGTGAAGCTCATGAGTCAGCAGAACCACGGGCTCGTGAGCTGCAATCTGGACCGCACGATCAAGACGTGGTACCCTGCTGAGGGGCGAGGGCTGCTGTTGTACCCGTGGCACGTTCCAGCGCAGAGCATCACGTACGCGAGTAGCGGTGTTTGGCCCACGAGCCTCGTCGTGCGCGAAGGCGCGAACGCGGCGCTGTTCGTGGGTGACTCAAGCGGCTGCATCTCGCTGTACACGTCTGGGCCGTTAGCCTCTAAGGATCCTGAGGACCCAATGGGTGGCTGTGGGCTCAAAAGCTCAGCTGCTACTGTAGCTACTGGTCTAAGTATCACCGCAGCTGTGAGCCACGAGATCGGGTACGCCGCCAAGTTCCAGTTCAAGCTGAAGCGCAAGCACGTGCACTTTCACACTCTGGGTGTGAGTCACCTCCAGCTCGTCGCGGACAACAGTCTCGTCGTGTCCCTGGGTTTCGACCAGAAGGCACAGATGCTGGACGCGATCTCTGGCGCGCTGTCGTCCACGATTCCAAATGCAAGCCGGACGCGCTTCACGTGCTGCTCGTGGGACTCGAGAGGGCACTTGCTGATCCTGGGCGACGCATTGGGAAACATTACGATCTGGGACGTCTTTCAGGACAAACTGATGCGGAAACTGCGGCTTTTCCCAAATGGAACGCCGCTGGTGTCAGTGAATGTAGTGACGGCGCTGGGAGCTCATGCCACAGAGGACTTTCTCTTTGCTGGGGTAGCGAGCTGTATGAAGCAGTGGCGGATCAACCGAGACGTCGTGTATGCGGAGTGCAGGGGCCACAACGAGCCCGTCACGGCGATCGCGGTCATTCGAAATGAAGATGACGAATGGGAGGGTGATAACGAGTGTGGCGGAGACGATGAAGACAGCAACACGACGCCAGTTTCCAGCTGCCGGTTCTTCAGCGCGTCGCTGGACAACACGATCCGCTGCTGGGGCTCGTACGACATGAAGGCGTCGTTTGGCTTTGAAGAGCGCGACGCGGAAGTCACGAGCATGGTGCCGTCCAAGTTGTTTCGCAAGATCTCCGCAGGCCATGAGAACGGCATGGTGAAGGCGTGGGGCATCCACAGGGGCCAGTTTGTCAAGAACCACGTGCAGTCAAAGAGCGCGGTCACGTGTGTCACCTGTACGTATTGCTATCGGGTTTGTTATACAGACTCGTGTAGTTGGCTAACGTTGGTATACTGTCGTGCCATGTAGCTGGGGTTATGCGCGACCAGGAATTCCTGCTCGCCGACGACATGGACGGGATGGTCACGGTTTGGGAAGTCACTTTCGATTCGCTCTCGCACATCGCGACTCTGTCGGCGTCGCTCTCAAATGACAAGCGCGACGAGATCTCGTCGATCTTCTTCAACAGCGGACTCTATCTGGGCCACAGAGGCAAGAGTTCTTCGTCGTTGGCTACAGCACTGGCCACATCTCGGTAAGTTGAGTTCATATTCCATGGCCAAGCAAATGAGCCTAACCTTGATTGGGTTTGTGATGGTAGATCTGGAGTCTGAGCAAACGGATGATGCTCCGGTCCTTCAAGGTGCACAGCGACAGTATCGGAACGCTCGCAATGCACGGCTGGTTCCTGTCCTCTGGCTCCGACGATACGCTCATCCGCATGTAGAACCTTGTGACCTTGTCGGAGAGCTACGAACTGGGTGCTCTGCGTCTGCCGTTTGCCAGTTCGTCCACGGACACGAGCTCTCCGATCGTGAGTCTGGACGTGATTCCGATGGTCGGCCTCGTTATCAGCGCAGCCGCAAACGGGACTGTGTTCGTGTGGGGCTATGGCGCTTTTGAGAGCGACGAAGATTTTGACGCGTACGGGAAGATCGTCTTTCGGAACAAGTGAGTCTGTGATTCTGTGGAAAATGGTTTTGCGAACATGTTGAAATTGTTTTTTCTGAACTTGAATTCTTCTAACGCAGACACGAGAGCCACCTGCAGTGCATGCGCTACTAGTCGCCGCGCAAATTCGTCGTCTGTGGCACGAGCGACGGCACGATCGTCCACTTTGAGCTCCCGTCTCGGGTGAGTCACCAACGTTTCTCTCACGTTTCCATTTTCATCTGTTGAGGGTTTCAGGATCGAGACGCTCACTCATGTCTCTTGTTTTGCTCTTATTTGGCCAGCTTTTCGCGCAAAACCCAGAGCTGCCTACCTAGCAATTGCACTATCTATCTATCACTTGCGATCACAAGGAGCTCACGCGTAGGCTGACGCATAGGTAAGCAAGGGAGCAATAGTGGGCTTGCTTGTTTTCTCGGAGGCGATAGCTTCTGGGAAGCCTGTCCATCGAAGGTAGCAAATTCACTTTAGTGACTCCAACTGCCTAATTATCCGAAAGTCAACCGTTTACCCCGACACAGTGACCTGACGTGGCTTCCATTTTTGATGCACTTCCGTTACAAAGCCAAACCAATGTTTGTATTGAAAAGCTCTCATGCATTTGCAGAAGCACTACGCAGGACGAAGAACGAGAGATCAATTCTGATGGCGAAGGTCAAGTTCGCGGTGCTGGGCGACTCGTTCGTAGACGTGGTGGCGGGGACGCTGGCGCCAGACCAGCTGCCCAAGTGGGGCGGCGACGTCGAGTGCTCGCTGCCTATCCAGCTGCAGCCGGGCGGCTCGGCGCTCAACACGGCGACGCACATTGGCAAACTCGCGACGGACAACCCGCACCACGAGCTGCTCGTGGAGCTGCACACGGTCGTCGGTGAGTGGAGGGCCGCATCGCTGGGGGGTATACACGGGCGATAGCTGCTCTGATTGTGGTACTGATTGCTGTGCGTGATGGTGACGGCATATGGACAGGAACGGATGCGTTTGCGCCAGTGTTGAAGACCCATCTGCAGGCACACGGCGTGGAACTGAGCTCTCCGATGCTTGACGGCGTACCTACTGGGGTCTGCATTGTTCTCAGCGGCACGGTGAGCCGTGCGCTGCGAGTCGATTGCTGCTATGATGCCAAAGTGTTCGTTCGTTCGCTTACGTGAGTATTCTATTCCTATGTGCAGCAAGACCGTAGCTTCATCACCCACTACGGCGCAGCCCGCGAGTTCAGCATCGAGCACATCGATGAAGCGAAGGTGCTGTCGGCGAATCACCTGCACATTGGCGGCTTCTACAGCTGCGCGAACCTCCAGAGCAAGCTCAAGCCGCTGCTGGAGAAGGCGCACGCCAAGGGGATCACGATCTCGCTCGACACAAACTACGACAGCAGCGAGGCGTGGTCCGGACTGGACGAGCTGCTGCCACTACTGGACGTGTTCCTGCCCAACGAAGTGGAAGCCATGAAGATCTCGCGCACGGAGACTGTTGACGACGCGATAGCGTACTTTGCGAGCCACGTGCACGGCATCACGGTCATCAAGATCGGCGAGGGCGGCGCGCGCGCGTTCTGCGCCAAGACGAACGCGACATGGACGCACGGTAGCTTCCAGACCGAGGTCGTGGACGTCACTGGCGCGGGGGACTCGTTCAACGCGGGCTTCCTCTCGACCTGGAAGGCGACGCAGGGGGATGTGCAGGAAGCGCTCAAGTGGGGCTGCGCGACCGCGTCCAAGTGCGTCTCGGCGCTCGGAGCCTGCTCTCTCAAGAGTAGCTACGAGGACGTGCACGCCGTAATCGTTCGAGGCGATCTGAACAACTGAGTGAAAACTGTACACCCAGTGTAGTACCGTCATGCATTTATCTTATTAATCAATGATCCTAGGATAAATGGATGGATCACTGTGTGAAGACCTAGCTCAGTCGAGCTTCTTATCTGAGATTTTCTTCTCATCATCGCTGTCGTCGCCCTCGTCCTCTAATCGCTCGATCTCGACGTTCTCCGCCGTCACCGCATTGCGGATCAGTTGCTGTTATCGAGCCACAACAAAGTTAAGTCTAGGATATGAGATTCGCAGTACCTTCGACATCAGACTCACCTCAACGCCTTTGCTGGTGATGTCGCCGTACCAGAGCACGCTCTTGTTTTTCGCGACAATGAACAGCTGCGGGAGCGTGCAGACGTCGTACTTGACCAGGTACTCCTTGCTCATGAGTCCATCCTCGATCGCGACGGTGAACGGCAGCGTCTCGACTTCCTGGAAGTCGCTCGCCTCCCTCCCTTTCACTTCGTACGCGGCGAGCTCTTCGCGGGACTCCTGCGTCAGTCCGATGAACTGAACAGCTACAGAAGAATAGATACACGTACCATCATTCAGTCATCTGCTAGCTTCTCGCCTGCACAGCGAAGCCAAGTCACAACGGCAGCGTTTACCTCCGTGGGTGATCGCAGTGCGCAGGCGCGCTAGTTCTTTCAGCGCGGCTCTGGATTTGTCGCACCAGCTTCCCTACAAAGCACCACATATTTCCATCACGTAAGTCATTGGTAGTCGAAAGTGCTGACATGGTTGGTATATAAATGCAGCGTATGATACTCACGAAGAAGAGGATGCAGGTCACTTTGTTGAGCTCGAGCTGCAGTGGCTGGCCGTACACAAAGTCCACGCGCTCGAGCTCCGTTGCTACTTACACAACCGCATACATACACGCACAGAGCCACACCATTAGCGCCATTAGATATACGATCAAAAGTAACAGCTTGCTCTTACCGTGCTGCTTGCGGCGCTCGTACTCCTGCTGGATGAGCGTGTCGTACTTCATCGTGGTCATGCGATTGTAGAACACCGCGCCAGCTACTGCGAGCACGAACACGTAGTCCTTGAGCTGCCAGGCGTAGCCCAGCGGACCCGTGAACGCGTATGTGAGGTATGCCGCCAGCGTGCCGAGCGCGAGCGCCTGCAGCGCTGCTGATCGGAAGCCCATTCTCCGTGTCAGCTTCTGCTTCAATGGCCGCGCACCCCAACAACCAAAGAGGCGACAAGATACAAGCAACCTTCGTGCAACATTCCACAGCCTCAACTTGGATCAGTTTGCAAACCCTCTGGATCTCAAGCCCAATTTCATGATAATGGTAGTATACTACTATGGAGACTCGAAACTGCGAGGGCCAATGCACGAAGCGAAATCTAGGAAGCAACATCGTTTCGTCTCTGCTGGCAGACGTGCATGACAAAAATGATGGCAACCAATCAACTGAAACCGACAGTATGGGGAAGAAGATCGATGGTACTACTAGTATCTGCTTAGGACAGGTCCTTCAAATGTTGGAGAACGGCCACAAAGTCGGTCGGTGAGAGCACAGCACGGATCAAGGGTCGATTGAAACCGTAATTCAGCTTGCTGAACAGCTTTTGCGAGCTTGTGCACGCACACTTCTTGGGATGAGACTCGAGTAATTTGACTTGGAAAATACTGCTATCCACAAGAGCATAAAAGTGTATCGTATCATTCAGCCTTCAAACGTTCAACGATGATAGCTTGTATGCAAAAGTAGGTATATGACCTTATTATCTTACTACAGAACCAACTTCAAAGTAATTGCGAGCAGAAGCGCAAACAGTGCCAACTGGACTCCCAGACGCACGGCTTGACGTGCACCTTGGTCTGGTTCGACTATATCCACAGCGCCACGCGCTGACTGCTCCATATCCCCTCTCGTCGCTGGGAACAACGTCTCGGGACCTTGCTGTATAGGTTCGCCGTCACTTGCTCTAGAGAACCTCAAACTGTCCTGGGATTCGGGTTCATCATCACTCGGCTTCGAGAATCCCAAACTGTTCGCCACCTTCAGGACAGCGCTGGGTTTGCTTTCATCAGCAATCGAGAACCCCAAACTGTCGACACATCTCTCCATTGTCTGGTACTCTTCTTCGTGATCGGGTTCGTCTTGCTTTTCTACTTCTTCGTCCGCAATCTCTTGTAAAATGCACGCGACAGAGTCCGCGCACAGCCGCTGGACTGGATCAAAGCAGCACATCAACAGCACGAGGCCCCGCTGATCGTCCGTGAAGCTGTCAGGCTTTGGGAAAAGTGCTCCTCCGCGCTTGATATGGTCACGCACGACAGAGTTGTCACTCGTGTCAACCCACGGAACTTCACCGGTCACCGCCTCGCCGATGGTTACGCCGCACGAATAGACATCGAACGCAAACGAGTCGGGTGCGCCGTTCAACACTTCCGGGGCTTTCCATCGAGGAGCACCAACCTGTCGTCGCGCTTCTTCTTCATCGGAACTCGAATTCGAATTCAGCGAGCTCAGTCCAAAGTCTGCGAGCTTCGCGAACCCGTCTGCGTCGATGAGGACATTATTGGCCTTGAGATCACCGTGGACTACCTTGTAAAAGTGGAGATATTGGAGTCCCGTCGCCGCTTCCACCAGCTTTCGCCACACTCTGCACCGATTTGCAGGCTTCCGCAAGTACCGATCCAGTTGACCGTGCTTGGCGTGCTCGAAGATGAAGTAAAGTCCGCTGATGTGGCACGCGCCGAACAGTTTTACCACGTCCCGATGGTTCAACTTGAACCAAATCACCACTTCTCGCTCAAACGCAGCAAGATCTTGTGCAAACACCCGCTTCATGACCACACGCGACTCGTTCCTTGTCCCGAGGTGGACGAACGCAAAAGACCCACGAGCAAACGCATCAGTTTCGTCAAACTGTACCTCGTACTGAGGGAGAAACCAGTCCTCGGTCTGCACGCCAGCCTTGGGCCTGAGCTCGACGCACGCCTTGTTGATGACAGCAGCTGGAATGAATTTGTAGCTCGATCGATGCTTGACAAACTCGTACAGCAAACACGTGAGAACCTCCACTCTTCTGTTTGTATTGTTTCCGCCTGCTAGACTTGATGATTCTTCGTCATCGCTAGCAATACGTTCGCACAAGCTGTCCAGGTCGATCAGTTGCGGCTCAATCTCATTGTTCACCTTCTTGCGCCAATTGTGCCAGTTTTCCCTCCAGATGTATGGTGGGTCGCAAGCGGTTAAGCCCACCGAGTCGAGAACTTGGTCGATTTCACTGTGCACCGAGAAGAACAAATCTGCTTGCTGCGGCAAGCCATGAACTTCGCAGCGCCAAATCTTGCTTTGTGGATCAAAAGTGCTCTCAAGAAGTTAGCAAGGATGCTGTTGTACCATTTGCCGAAAGGCGACTCGTCCGCGGTTTTCAGTTCTTCCGCTTTGATGGAGAGGTTTTTCAGGCGGTCGAAGATAGCTTGAGGCTGCTCGCTTGCGTCGCTGTGGCTTGATTCGTATTCGGCACACAGCGAAGCAACTCGCTCAATGGCCTCCACTCTGGGAAACCCGCCGCTCGCATCGTCCCGGTCGATCTCTCTTTGATACTGAGCAGTAGCAGTGGGGTTGCTGTACATTCGTTCGTTTTCCGTCGTCTTCTCGAGTACAAACGATTTGAGCTTCTCGATGACTTCAACTAACTTGGCCCGATGATCACTGTGTTGGCAGCACATCCGCTTCACGAGATCCCACGCACGTTCGCTAAGTAGAGGTGGCTTGGGAGGGAGTTCCCCTTTCAGTACAGATGGCAGTTCTGAAGACTCTGCGTCGTGAGAGCAATCAATAAACCATTCGGGAAGGCTGATTTGCGTCACCTGGGGTCTTGTGCTTCCAGCTCTTCGTCACGAACACTTGAGCAATTCTTGACAAGAAATTCAACCATGTCCAAGTGCCCATACTCCTGTGCCATAGGCAAAGGGGTCTGCCCATTGATGTCTTTCGCATTCACGTCAGCGCCATGATCCAGCATCAATTTGGTCAGCTTCTTGTTGTTTCTCTTCACAGTGAAGTGGAGAGGCGTTAATTGATCATGAACGTGCGTGTTCACTTTTGCTCCATGGTTCGCGAGGAGCATCGCCACTTTGCTGCCCCTTCCGCGCACATCCGTGTTCTCATATCTAGCAACGATGGCGTCGCTATCTCAACGGTGATAGACGCGACCAGCGGTGCCATTCCGCCAATGCCTCGCGCCTCAGTGTTTGCACCGCAGTCCAGTAGCAACTGAACCATCTCCACGAGTTGAAGGCTGACTGCAAAGAGCAAAGGTGTACATCTGTTGTTGTCTTCAGCTTCCAGTTCCGCCTCGTGATCCAGCAAATGCGAGACCAACGAGGTCCCCCGACATACAGCGTGATGCAACGGCGTATAGCCATTTGCAATCTTTCTGTTGCCACAAGCGCCTTCTGCCACGAGTAGCTGGACAATATCTGCATCGTCGATATCCGCGGCCGAATGCAGGAGCGTCCATCCATCAACGTTCATGGAATCTGCATCCGCACCACCCGACACAAGATACTGCGCAATTTCGAAGTATCCGAGCTGAGCTGCGGTATTCAGAGGGGAGAACCCTCTCTTGCTCACAGTTTCGAGCGACACGTAGTGCATTACCAGGAACGTCACAATGTCGATCGCATTTTTGGACACTGTGAAGTTGAGAGGTGCCCAGCCGTCGTGGCTCGTCGTCTCGAGTAGTTTCTGTTTGGCTTCCTGACCCTGGTGAACTTGAACGCTGTTAACGATGGTGACCACTTATTCATTGTTCTTTTACCAATTGCGTAAAGAAGTGGTGTCCAGCCATCCACCGCTCTCTGAGCGTGAGCCGGTGCTTCGTAGCCGACAAGCATGTCGACCATACCGCAGTTGGTTCGGTGGACTGCATGCATCAATGGAATGTAGCCGCCTGCATGCCGGCTTGCAACGTCAGCTCCATGTTTGCAGAGGTACGGGACGGCGTCCGTGTGGCCTTTGTAAGCAGCTATGCTCAGAGCTGACGTTCCTTGGGGACTTTTGCTCTCCAAATTAGCGCCATTCTCTACCAGGAAGCAGAGGACTGGCAGCCAGCCTTCACTTGCCGCCGCAAGCAAAGCGGTAAATCCTTGGGCATTTGCATCTAGTTCCACGGCGCCAGCAGCCCAAAGCGCGACAACATTATCAATGTCTCCGACGAAGGCCGCGCTCATAAAAGCTTCCTGGGTATCTTCTGAGTCAGTATTGAGAACAGCGTACATCGCCCCGGCTGCTAAATCTTCCTCTTGACCGTCTTGGTCTGGCATTGGCCCCGCGATAGTCGTCGCCGCCGCCGTGGTTGGTCGCAGCCCGTTTTCTTGAGCTGCCAGGTTGACCATGAGCTTTACGAAACTCGCGAAATCTTCGTCTTCATCTTCTCGGTGCTTCATCAAACCCAAGAGCGCCGCGAAACTGCCGGGGTCTTTAGCGCATGCCGCCACAGCAGCTTGTCTCTCCAAGTCTCCGTCTTCTTTTTCTGCCACAGCTATCGTCTGCGCCTCGAGCATCGCTGCAGTCGCGAAATATCCCTTTTCCTCGCCTTCGTCAGCCATTCGCCGCATAAGCGTCGCTGTCGCCGCCGATGGTCCCTGCGCACCGTCCGGAGCCATCATGTGCGCCGCGAGCATTGCGGCCAAGGCATTATCTTCGTTTTGGTCTTCTCGGTGCGTAGTTCAACCCTCGAGCGCCATCGCAACTTCTATCTGCAGGTCTTTTTTGCTCAGACCCGCCTTCACCCCTCGTATCAACGCTGCCAACATGAATGTCGGAGAAAGATCTTCTTCTTCTGTCACCACAACCGCCGGGTGCTCAGTCGCTGCCGGTGTTGATGTCTCCGCCTCTGCGAAACTCTTCTCTTGGTCTTCGTGGCCCGAGGTGGGCACCACCATCGCTCCGGAACACCTGAAATTCCGAGTTCCCGTCTCGTGTGGTGTTGAGAGTTTTCACGATCTGACGTGCGCGGCAAGAGCCCAAGCGTTGCCATTTCACCACCCGCCTCGATGTTTGTGGTTTTCGTTATGCTTGCTGCTTGTTGTGTGTGTTTGGTTGCTTAATTGTTGTCAAATTGACAAATCGGGATCCTGGTTGTCGTTTCCGCCGAATTCCACGTGCAAACCCGAATGGATTCAGCGTATCCAGCAAGCGGCGGGACACAGCGACCACTGTATCCAGAAAGCCTCTGTCTCGAGGAGAAGAATCCAATGTGCGCCAACTTCTTCCCAGAAAGAGTGATTATGGTGGCTGCTTCCTGGAAAAGCCCAACCAGAATGATTTTCGAAGTGCCCCTTCGAAGCCACGCCACTTTCCACACTCCCATATCCAACACCACCCCATCCGCCAATGCTGGTTAGAAGAGTCCAAGAATCTAGATAGAAGTTCAGGCATTCAATGTGTTGGTCATTATCACATGAATCGATTGTGTCTCTATCGTGGTTCGTAGCCATCTGAAGAGTTCAGAAATCGCATTGAGTGACACATGGCCCCCTCTCGAAAGAATGGAAGTTCTGCCAGACCGCGTCAAGCAAACTGAAGAAACTGAGCTGGCTGGTTTAATAGTTTTCAGGATCTTTCGACCTCGTTTTCAGTACAAGTGACTGCGTATCCTGACACGCTGTGAAGGCAGTGAGTTCAACACACTGTTGAAGAACGTCCTTCACTTCCTGGAGGAGCATGTGCAAGCCAACTTTCTTGCTCGCGTGGGGGGAGACACTGAAATATGAAGGAGAGCATCTAGGCATTCCACGCCGAAGTCGACGCCATCCGCATCCTGGTCGGCCTTGAGTACCAGGTGGAGATGGCCGAGCGCCACCAGGAGATCCAAGCGCGCAATGACCGCGTTGAGCAGCTATGGCGGGACGAGTTCACGGCCATCAAGGAGAAGATCGCAGACCAACCAGCCGTGATTGTCAACGCGCTGGAA
>JAADVN010000718.1:0-14160 GCA_023335535.1 Globisporangium spinosum | reverse complement strand
TGTCTGTCATCTATCACTCTCGTGTCGTTCAGGTGTGTGCATCGCTCATGTACTTGCCTGGCGCTCACCTCTCTGCACTCTGTCTCCACTCGCCGCTCAGGAGCTCATGAGCTCACAGCCAGCCAGCTGCATTTGCGTGCATCTTTCAGGTGTATTCGCTCATAGTATCGGCGATCGCAAAGTTGTTCAACTGAATCTGAGTAACGTACCATAAGTTGAATGAAAATGGAGTATGTTGGTCAGCGTCTGCAAACAATTTTCCATTTGGTAGGGGTATAATAAATTGGAGGGACTGGTATTTCGATGGAGGACTGTATGCAGATTGTAAGGATGAACCTTCACTCTCAGCGTCAAATAGCATAAATTTTTATTTACATCGGTTCTTAGGCTATTTTAGTTACTGTCCGCAAACATTTAGCGCAGCCACGAGGTATGCATGAAGCACGCAAGCACATACTCTCTCGTTGAAAATTCAAATAGTATAGTTAAGAAATCAAAATAATCCAGTAGAGGTAAAGACACGGGGACATCTGTATCGCACGGCATAGACACGCATATGTGTCCTACGCCCCATGTCTTACCCACAAGGGGCGCCCCTAGAGAAGAAACAGAGAGGCAGGAGTAGGAAGAAACCCAACAGCTTTTCGCTTTCACTTTCCAATTCACCCCAATACAAACAACCACTTCCTCTTCCAAGCTTCGCCCCACCTCGACTCCTCTCTCCTCTCTCCCCCGTCTCACGTCTCGCCTTCCTCGCCGCGCACTCGCCCGCAGCACGCTCGCCCGATCCGCACCATTCTCCTCTTGCGTCCTCGCCAGAACAGCGCTCATTTCGCTCGACCCTTCCGCTGTATCGTCTGTCCTCGCTTAAGTGCGAGCGCGATCAGACCGTCCGTACTCGCTGAAGTACGCGACCTCCTTACACAGATCAAAAAGGCAAACGGTTTGTCTTTGTTGTTTTGAATTAAGAAAGACTTTATTTCCAATCTTCATTGGACAAAAAAGTGATGTTGGTTTTGGCTTGTCGTCGCGATAAAGGAGAGGGTTGAAGGTTTGACTTGATTTGTGTGCTGAGAAATACCTGCAACCTCCAAACCTGCGAACCGCGAGAACCACCAGTGATTCTCAATCCATCAATTTGCAGAGTTATCAAACACTTCAGTTTGGTTGAAAAAAATGGTACCACTCCTGTCCATTTTGAGCTGGTTCACTCGTTATGTGTGTACCACGTAAATCAAGGACTCGCTGACCCTGGTCTTGTAGAGAGAGATTCACCTCATCGTGGTCAGCGAGTGAGCTTTTGTGGGAGAGAGTGAAAACAAAAAGGGTTCAGTTGCTGTCCTTGTAGAGAGAGATGCTGGCCCGCAAAAGAGTGACCAAGGCGACCCATCGTTCTGTACTTTTTCAGTCGGTTCTCTCGGTTGTTGAATGCGGAACATGCGCTAAATGCGCCTCGTCCAAAGCGCCAGGAGCACACACAGAGAGCCTTCCTTACCAGAGCAGACCAGGCGGAGCGCGTAACGTGCCTGACCAGTTAGCTACGCGTACCCACCCAGCCACCGACGGCGCCTAGGCGGAACTCAGCGCTACGCAGGAGCACTGCGTGACGTGACGCGCCAGTTGGAAGAAACGAGAAAGAACAACGAGCGAAAGAGAAGACGCGCTGATGGTGTCGCCGCCTTCCGGGGAGCCCACGACGGAGCAGCAGTCCGCGTCGAGCGGTGTGTTGCTGTCGTCGCCGCACGCGCGATCGAACAATCGACCGACAAGTAGTGCGTTTGGTGCAGTAGCAGCTCAGGTACCGTACGTGCTTTTTGCTTCATGGATATGTGTGTGCATGTGTGCATGTGTTGATTTTTGTGGTGTGAGCATGTGGGGGTGGGAAGTGCGTGTGAGTGCTACTTGGCTGGTTTAACAGCATGCTGGACGATGATGGTCGCTGCTGGTGGTCAAGTCTGTGGTGAATCGAATAGTCGACGCGACGTCGAAACGACTTGATCTGCTGCTTGCTATTGCCGTGTTGACCTTTCCATTTTCCTTCTCGAAGCGCATTTACATGTATGTATGTGTGTTATGAGCACACTGGTTAGAGCGGCGGTTGTCCATTGCACCGTCGCTTTTGGTTTGTGTGACAGATTGCATGCAAATGAATGGATGGTGATCGGACTGCACTGAGCAGGCGCGACCCTCCGTGGACTGCGTTTGATCCATCTTCTGAGTTACCATTCGAAGAGCAGCACTTTGTGTGTCTATCTATGTATGGCTGGTTGGCTCTTTGTTTAACTGCGTGTGTCTGTGTATTGCGTGTAAATTGAGAAACGAACCATTGAGAGAAGCCATTTTGCGGCTCTGCTCTGTTCATCTCGCTGACGTCTTATTGTGCTGTTTGCACTCTGATATCCGTCGCAGCCCCGGCAATACCAACAACCGCAGCAGCAGAACCAGAGTCACCCACCATTAATAATCCACGACGAGAAGCCGAAACGGAGCGTTGGCGGCGACACGCCTCTCGCTCTTGAGCCTTGTAACGCCACGACGAACGATCCTCACGCTGTCGCTTCTCAGGAACAGCAGCAAATAGCAGCAGCACCGCCCCAGCGGCAGCCGCTAACCCCAGCAGCAGCAGCCCTGCTTTCATCTCAGTCGATTGCGCAGCAAGCGTATCATCAAGCTGTTCGCACGAAGAGCAATTGCAGCAGTACCGCCGCACCGATCGACCGCAAGTCCGTGAGCAGAAACGCTGTTGGGATAAGCGTCGAGCAAGCTCCAGTTGGCGTCCAACCAGCAGCAGCTGTCATTGAAGTGCTGCCGCCACTGCCACTTCCACCGCCGCCGCCACATCTCCAGCAGCTGCAATCCTTCCAGTCTCATATTACTATGAGCATGAATCTGAACATCACCACGAGCAGCGGCATGAACAGCAGTCGACCCGTAGTGAACATCTCGACCTCAAAGCCAGCGCCGGGCAGCAACGGACTCTCGCCGCAGGTCGTGTACGATTCTGGTGGCCTCCCATCCACGGGAGCGCCGCAGCACTCACACTCGTCTGGCGGAGGTGGACGCAAGCGCAAGTCAAGCCACGCGAAGAAAAAAGAGAACAGCAAAGAGAAAGACAGCGTCGAGGCAGCAGCACCGTCTTCCTCGTCATCGTCAGGGCCACCGTCTTCATCAAATGGCAAGGCAAAGAGTCCGTTTGAGAAGCTCAACACGCTCAAGATGTTGCTGGACTGCGGCCACTTGACCAACGATGAGTATCAAGAGCGCAAGAACCAGATCATTAACGAGATGACCGGTACGTCCACCGAGCGGAAGAAACCTTCACCACGCCGCGTCTTGCAGCCGATCATGAAAACTGTCGTGCCGCACAATCCACCAGATTTCAGTCGTTTGATGAAAGAGCGCGCAGAGAAACTGAGCTTTGACGTCGATACTCTGGAGTGGAACTCGACGTCGACACGGGTGAAGCTCGATCTCGTCCCGTTTGCGACGGGACAACTACGAAGTGCATATTATTTACAGGTGAGCTTGTATGCCTTGATCTCTGTGTGTGTGGGTGTGGATTTTTTTTATTAACACAAATGCGCTGCTTCTATCGTTGCTGTCTGTAGGAGCTGGAAGAAGGTGCAACAGATGCGAATGTGACGCGTCTGCTTGTTGCAAAATTCAGTATCCGCCACGCCGAGCCCAGCTCTTATTTAAGCGATGTCGAGATGCAAGCCGTTTGCGCGCATTACGCCGAGCTCTACAACGAGCACGAGCCGCCGTTGAAAGTGTATTATGCGCGGTCGTGGCTGCTGAAACTGCGCGATCGAGGGGATCTCGTCTGCTCGGTTGAAGAATATCTGCCGGGGGCGTACGTCAAGTACAGCAACAACAACGGATACGTCGGCAAAGAAACGAGTTCGACTGAGGAGCGCGAGCGCAACACACCGCAGGCGTTCTCGCATTTCACGTTTGTCGCGTCCGACTATCGACTCATGATTGTCGACATTCAGGGTGTGAACGACAGCTACACAGATCCACAGATCCACACTGCAGACGGACGAGGCTTTGGCGCGGGGAACTTGGGCACATTTGGGATGGAGAAGTTTCTCGAGTCGCATCGATGCAACGAAGTCTGCAAGTGGCTCGGGCTGCGAAGTATCAACGAGCGCTACAAATTCGGCGGTACAGCAGCACCGCTGTACGAGATGCCGTTTGGAAGCGCGATCAAGAAGTCCACGAACCGAATCACGGAGGAGCGGAATACTTTTTCCACGTCGGTCACGGTCTCGGAAGCGTTTGGCAGCGAGGCATTGAAAGGCACACGGGACGAGCTCTCATCGACGTCCGAGTCAACGATCGCGACGGGCTCGTCCTCGATGCTGTATCTGCAGCAGCAGCAGTTGTTTGCTCAGACGTCCAACTCATCGGCGGGCTCGCACTTCGAAGGCAATAGTGGTGGAATCGGTGGTTCTAGTGCGATGCTGTTGATGTCGTCGACGAACAACAGCAGCAGAGGCATGGGTCTGCCCATGAAGTCGATCGACCTGGACGATCACGGTCCGACAGCGTGGTGGCAGGCGATCAAGCGGCTGATGTGCTGCTGCTACTCCGTTTAAGGTGTTACCGAGGCTCCAGAAGAAGAAGAAGAATCACAAATGGTGCGTAATATGTTATTGTCATTTTACATGGAAAAGAAGGAAAACCAAGTCAGCTTCCTGAACAATCGAGAGAAAGAGAAAGAGAGAGAGAGATAGAGAGAGAGAGAGAACAAAACTCAAGACCAAGAGCTCTATACTCTAACACAAGGATCAAGAAAAATGCCAAAATGTCAAAGCCCTCACTCGTGTTCAAAGCTGCTGCCTCTGCTGTGGACGAGAGTCATACAATTACAAAGACGCGCTTCATCATCGACGAAGACAAGGCAAGAACCAAGCGCTTGAATGAGGAAGGTGTCGTAGCTCATCTCTCACTAAGAATAGCAGGCTGCTGGTGTCGATGAGGTATTTGCAGCTCATGAAATCGCGACAAGAAGCACATTGAAAACGCGAATTGGTCGAATTTGCGCTGGCGAAGCGAAGGCGGTAAATTGATTAATCAATCAATTGCTCAAGAGCTCATCGTTGCTTCAAGTGGTCATAACGATGGATAATGCCGACGATCCGACCCAGAGAAGCAGCGAGCGAAGGAGACCGAGGTCCTACAGACGACCAAGTGGCGGCGCAAGCCCCCCACAAATCACGAACGCGATTCTCTCACAGGCGGTTTTGTACGCCATCAGCCAGATGAACACGAAGCTCGCGTTCAACATGATGCTCCTGAGCGAGCAGATGAACATGCTGTGAGTACATGATTCCGTGTCAATTTTGATTTTGAAGCACTGTTGCTGATTTTGAGTGGATTGATCTAATTGTGCTGGATTTTCCTCACACAGCGACTCGGAAAACAAGTGCTTGAAAGAGGGAAGCCTGTTTCTCAAGGAGAAGCTTGCCAAGCAAACCCAGGAGCAGAACGAGATGTACCACTATTTCAACGGCAAGCTCGACCAGCACGTCGCGCTCATCGCGAGCTCGGCGAAGGAAGCTGCGCTTGCAAAGCAGGAGCATGAGCAAATGGTTCGCGACCGCGAAATGCACATGGAGAACGCACAGAGCCAACTCCAAGCAGAGCTGACGCGAGCAAATGAAGAAATCGAGACTCTGCGCCTTGAACTGCGACAGCTGCACGTGTTCTCGCAACAGAAGCTCCAGATCGAGACCCAGATGGACGAACTCGAAGCCACGCTCGCGAGCCGAACCAAGCAATTTGAAGATGAGAAGCTCGAGCTCGAGCGTAAGAGCATCTTCGAGAAGGATTGCGTGAAGAAAGAGATGCTGCTGCGCATGAAAGAAACGAAAGAAGAGCTCTTGCATTGCGCCGACGACCAGCTCAACACGACGACGAAGCGCACGATGGTGGAGAACGACCACTTCATGGAAGAACTCTCGTTCCAGAGCAAAGAGACCGAGAAGCTGCTCACGAGGTACCACCAGCTAGAGGACGAAGTCAAGGGGCTGCGCGTTAAGACGAAGATGCTCGAGGATAACGAAGCCGTGATGGCGAAGAAGAACTACTACTACCAGAAAATCCTCCAGAAGCTGCAAAAGAAAGCAGAGAAATTCACTCTCGACACGCTGATCAAGGACGAAGATGCACTTCCGCTGAAGCAAGCAGTAGGGATCGAAGATGCCGAAAAGAAGAGCAATTCGGACGAAATCAGGAGCTCGAAAGCGCACATTGACGAGGTGGAGACTGCGTTGAAAAACGCGAACGATTAGATTCACGTGTTCCAACAGGGTAAGCAGTACATTGTCGCGCAGCAGGACGAGATCATCCAGTTTCTCTGTCGAGTGATCCATTATGCAGCAGTTGAGATGGCTCGAAGTGGAGGAGGAGGAGGAGAGCAGCAGCAACCAGGACCCAGCAAAATTGGTGGCACCAGCGATCAACAAATCGCCAAAATTGCAAAGGAGACTACGAAAATGGACGATTTTATCGCATTGGTCCCTCCTTTGGTAGTGCTGGACGGGCTCTCGCCTGAAGAAAATCATTTTGTAATGCTGTTCCTCCTGGAAAAGATGAAAATCTACCAGCAGCGGATATCACTGCTGTTCCAGAACAACAGACAGGTATCATCGTTCGGAGTTGCAGGTGGGAAACACCAAGACTTGATCTCCAAACAGCTTGGCGTGGAACTGCCGCCGATCGGGAACTTGTCTTCGCAGATACAACCAGGAGCGGTCATGGGGGAATGGTAGCGGCAACAGTAATCCCATGTCGCCATTGAAGAAAAAGAGGCGCATGTTTGCCCACGTGACATCGTCAGTCGCTGCAGTGATGGAAGGAGGCGAGGCGGCTGCTACGAACCAGTGTAACGCTGATCCACCCTTGCAGAGCAGGAAACCAGGGATACCAACAGCAACAGCAGCAGCTGGTCACCATTCACTGCCGAGCAGCAGTCTTCTCGCGATGGCCACGAACCAGTTTAACTTCCTGTCCACAGCGCCAGTTTCCACCGGCAAGAGTCCAATGAAAAGCCAATCACAGTACCAGTCAAGTCCGAACACGAAGAACAGCAACGGCCAAGCGCGAGCCGTTCCCAGTGAATCGCCAGTGAAACATGGAGGAGTGCGGAAGGTGCAGCCACCGGGGAACGCCTCGGTCTTCGCAAAGAAAGATCACGGCAGGCGTGCTGGGTCTGGTGTCCTGACTGCGTCCGCTGAGAGCATCTTAGATCCAACTGGGCTCCTGCAAAGCCAGAGCATGTTGACAGCGTGGTCGAACTCGTCCATCCCGACGCTCGCTGACGTAGAAACAGCAATACTGGAGTAACAGAGAGAGAGAGCACACCTCTTGTATATAAAAATCTCCCACATATTTATTGAAATCGCACCACACCTTTAGCCGAAAACCTGCTCGAATGAGGGGCTGCTTTCAGCCATTCAGGCATGTTCTCTCTTTCTATTCTTCGTCTTCATCAGCGTCGTGCTCGTTAATCGCGCCAATCTGGGCGAGCTTACGTGCGAGCTACAATGTTAACAAAACACAGAGGAATACACACACAAATAAGCGTATTAGTTGACGCTTCTCAGAAAAAGGCAATATCTGGATGACGGGACGTTTGGAATTTCAACTTTTGCATACCGCGATGGTCGGAAACGTGTCGCTCGACGTCAAGTGGCCGCGCGAGCCGAACGTGGCTTGCTCCTCTTCTTCGTCGTTGGCAGTGAGGCCGTCGAAGCCCACGACGCGCGACGGGAACGCGACACCGTCTTTGAAGCACATGACGGTCGGCAGCACGCGGACCACGAGCTTCTCCACGAAGAACGGCGCTTTCTCGGCGTTCATCTTGAGAAACTTGCACTCAATGTGGGTCCGTGCGAGGCGACTCAAGTGCTACTCACAGATTGCAGCAGATTCAACGCAACGGTACAGTGTTAACATCAGCACTGCTCTGAGGACACCATCATCAGATGGATAAAATCGCTCACCATGTCCATGATCTTGCAGCGTTCAAAGTCGTTGTGGTAGAAATGCACGGCGACGAGCGGACTGGACGTCACTTCCTTGAGGAACTCGTCCTGCGAGATTTCGCGGTATTCACCGTGGCCCTTCGCCAGCAGCTTCTGCTTCTCCTCGTACGCGTACTTCAGCTGGTTCATGCGCACCTGGCGCAGTCTATACATCCCCATACATTCCCAACACATGTCATTATCCTCCTGCCTCATAACGTCAAGATTAAGCAGATTCACAGTAGGTACCGCTCGAGCTCTGGATCGTTGTCCAACTCGTCAAGAAGCGCGTCATCGTCGCTATCGTCTTCGTCGTCGTTGTTGTCACCGTCTTTATCCTCTTCATCATCGTCTTCTGCGCGCTTGACTCGCACGTACGTGGCGTCTTTGTGCAGCGCCGCAGCGATCGCCGCCTCCTGCGACCGGATCGCGCGCTGCACCATGACCTTCTCCTGCTTCTCCTGCTGCGCGCGCTGCACGCTCTTGGCGTTCTCGGCGCGTTCGCTCTTGATCTTGAGCTCCTCCATCGCACCCTGCATGCGATCCGACGCCTCGAGGTGCGCGCCCTGGTCAAAGAGCCCCGACGTGTTCACCATGGAGAACTTTGCCGCCATTTTGGAAAATATACCCTTGATGGTCTTGCAGAAGGTGCAGCGCAGCCAATATTGCGAGCCAGGAGACGCGGTTAGTATGGGTCGATAACGCTGCTGCTGGTGGTTAATGTGTTGCGCAGTGACGAAGCTACAGATGCCGATGAACAGAGAATAAGGGCGGCGAAATGGCCACGTACAAGAAAGTTGCTGTGATGGCGAGTGGCGATGGCTCAATTCCGACTGACAAAACTGCCAGCAGTCGCACCACAGGCTTTCTTTCTTTCCAAGGTTTATGATCAGTGATTATAGGCAGCGCGTTAGCCTGGTTACGTTACGGCGCGCCTAATTCGAGAGAAATCCTATAAGAGGCATTTTATAGGGTTTTATCACTAGAATTGTGAATCGGGTTTGATGGGCTGGGATAGTGTGGTACACATTATACAACCGCATTTCCAACTTGAACCAGATCTTCTATTGGCAGGAATGCAGCAAAGGTGATGGAGCTCGCTGGAGCCCCTTTCCCTTCTTTACATGGAGATCACGCGCAGCGCCGTCCCGACGAACACCATGAGCGTGGCGACGCCCAGGATCTGCAGGTTGCGCTTGCCCTGGATCTCCTTGAAGTAACACGCTGACCAGAGCATTGACACCATCGCGGGGCCGATCGAGGACACCGGGTACGCCTGGTCAAAGCCCAGCTGACCCGCTGAGTAGAGCTGTCCGCCCAGACCGATCGCCCAGAGCACACCGCACATGTACGCCGGTCGCATGACGCTCCGGGGCATCGAGCGCTTAAGGAAGAAGCGGTGTAGCGCCGAGTAGAGCAGGAACGCCAGCGTGCTCGTCAAGTAGATGCCGAGACACTGCGAGAAGACAAAGTTGAGCGGGTTGCACGTCGCGATGATCACTGCGTCTTCTTTACTGGCGTTGTTGAGTGTGGCGTTGTTGTCGTTGCTGTCTGTCGGCACGGAAGATGATGCTGTGGACGGTCGACAGGTTTGCTGCCAGTTCACGTATGGAACCAGACAGCAGCTCAAGAACGCACCGACAAGCAGCGCGATCACAGTGCCGATGAGCTTACGCTGCTTTTCCGCCGCTTCGTTAGCGAGCGCAACGTGTTCGCTCACGACTGCGGGCGGCATCGTGAACGGGCCATAGTTCGGCAGCTCGGGGTGCATGAGCGCGTCTTGGAGCGACTCGTCGGCGCCTGATGGTCGGTGGTGGGAGTGGGTCACCTTTGGGAGCGTCGACTTGTAGCCCCCCCTCTCGCTCGCTCCCGTGTTGCTGTTGCTATTGCTGTGCAATGGCGAGTACTCATCGGGGGTGTCCAGCAACGACCTGGGCAGACGCATATCTCCAGTCACGAGCGTCGGCTTGATCATGCCGTATACGCCAATGGACGCGAGCATGCACAGGATGCCGAGCTCACTGAGCAGCGGCGAGCTCGGGATCGTCGGCTCGACGCCGAAGAGACCATAGCGCGAGATGACGTACCCCATGGCGATGTTGGTGGCGTTCCAGAGCATGAAGCCGACGCCGAGCCCGAGGTTGTTGACGACGGTCGGGATGAGCAGGTTGGCGATCGCAAAGAGCGAGCCGCCGAGGATGCCCTGTGGAAACGTGTAGAGACCTTCCTCCGCATACTGCGCCCAATTGTTGCTCACGAGCCCCCAGAGCAAGCCGACCAGGAGGATCCCCGAGCACTGCACGGGCACAAACACAATCACACATGCATCATGTGAGCAACACGAAGGTGCAACCAATGCGCATATTCGGAAAACACGAACGCACCATGAACCACTGGAAGATGATGCCGTCTGCACATGCAAAGAGACATAGAGAGCCATACTTAGCGTTCTTCATTCGACAGCGACAGCATTCGCAGCTACACGACAATAAGGATAGTCATACGGACACACCGTAGGTCGGATACTTCTTTGCGGGCACGTAGCATGTGCCGAAGAAAAACACGGCGACGAACGCGCCCGTGTAGCCGAGCACGAGGTCGCCCATATCTTTCGTATCGGTCTGCCTGCTTGCTTGTTTGCCGCGTTGGGTCAACGGCGATTTCAATACTGATTGGGCCTTGTTGGCTCGCTCTTTCCAAAATGCTCCGGTGGACGAACCTGCTGTGTGGCGCGTTTATTTGGTGTGATGGCAACCAAGTGATGGGTTCACTGTGATGGACGCGCTTCGAAAGAATGGTACGTACCCCTCTGAAAGTTTGGCAGCAGCTGACGTACCCCCTGTCTTCTCCAAGCACCAACTTAGGGTAACCAACCACCTCGCCACCGCAGCCAGTCACACTTGTAAATCCTGGCCGGTCATGCATGGCTCCACACGTCCATAGACTGGCCCAATAGATGAGAAATGACGCGGCGCGCCAGCAGCCAAGCTGCTCGATCCCGAAGCAGCGTGTGAGCCCGCGGTTACTTCGCTGGAGCCCAAACTTGACGCGCTTGAGCCTGCGGTTGTTTAACTTGCGCTCGAGCCTGCAGTTGCTTCACTGGAGTTTGAACCTGAAGCAGTCGAGCCTGCGTCGTTGTGCTGCGAGCCGCGGCTGGCCGAGGCAGAATCCGAGTCGTCAAAGTCGTGAGACGTATCGGAGCCCGATGCCGAGTCCACATCGAAACCCGATGTCGATGCTGAGTCCGAACCAGGAATCGTATCGACAAACTCGAAGGAGCCGTCGTCGTCTTCACCGTTGCCATCACTGCTGCTTTCGCCTTCGTCATTATTCTCGCCTTCACCACTGCCGCCCTCTCCACCAGCGCTTCTGGCGTTGTCTTCGAGTGTGCGGAAACTGATTCGAGAGCTGGACGCCTGCAGCATCGTCGATGGAGAGTCAATAGCGCCGCTCAGCTGTGTAGATGAGGTCGAGTCCTGCATTGCAACCGCGATCGCTGCAACTAGCAGCAACTTGGACACATTGGCGCGCCGTATCTTCACCATCTTGCATCTAGCACCACCGACTGCGAGCGGGGAACGACGACAGCGTGTACAAGTGGGTATACAGGAAACACAGGCGATATCTCACGTATGACTGACTCTCTCTCTCTCTCTCTCTCTCTCTCGGTATTTTCTCTTCGCTCCAAGTCCTCGAAGCCAAACGTCAGGTTCTGAACTAACTGCAGTCTTTCTGAGTGGAGACTAGTATTAATGTGATGAAATACATGGCGGACCTCTTAAGCGTAGGATAGTGCAGTCTTTGTGTTATTTCCTGCGGGAGTGGACGATATTTGTCCCTGAGTTCGTCTGTGCAGATAGCTGTTCCGAGTGCTCTTGATGGTGCGACGCGATCGATCCTGGACGCAAATATACCGAAATGGTGCTAGTTGATGGCACACTTTTAGTCAATTCTACCCGACTGCAATCCTAAATCTTCGGATTTGCTTAGGAAGCCGCCACCACACATCAACAACCATCGCATTCAAACACGATTTGCAAAGAGCAAAAAGATTACCAACGAATAAACCTCCCTCTACATTTAGCACTACGTTTTGCTTCGCACTACCTCGCTGTGGCTTCAAGTGCATGCACCAAAAACATCTAAACAAGTGTAGAGTGGCTCGCAGATAGTGAACATACTGTACTTGTTTTTCAATGGGTGGTATCTGATGACCTCTTGTGAATTCGATCCAGCATCTTGACTCCGCCCTCTCTCAATTCTCAGGACGCTCATCACCCAGAGAGCTAGCTCTTCAGCATGAAGCGCCGGTATACTGTCTGTTTGTGTGAGAGCAGATCAGGTCAGGATCGCTCCCGCCGAATACGTATTTCGCGAACCCCACAAGTCCACATGCACACACCAACTGCCTCCTATTGGGCGAGCAGCTTCTTCACGTACAAGTTGATTATTAATCCACAGAGCAACACCGTCATCGTGCGTTTGTCGCACTCAGCAGAGGATGGTGTCGGCAGATGAAAATGATCGCATACACTACCGGATGTTTCTTGAATACCGATAGTGCATTCGAGTGGGAGGATGCAATCCGCTTTCTGAGAAGGAGCACTACTGAAACACGTACACACGTGGATCCGGCACCGGTGCCCTTGTGATACCAGCCAAGTTTCAGGAAGAACGCCTTCGTGGAGGCGTCTACGACTGAGAAAGCTAGTGTCTTCTCCTCCCGCTAGGGCTCTTCTCATTCTCTTTTCTACCGTCTAGAACACGAGCCAAAAAATTCCTACTCAAGAACAACACCATGCGCGTCCTCTCCATTCCCGTCTTCATCTCCGCGTTCCTCGTTGGTCACAGCGCTGATGCCGAATTTCCGATTAAGGAAGAGACCAAGAGCCTCGACCAGCTCTACCAGGACGCCATCAACGAAGGCGGCAAACTCGTGTTCTACCACGGAGGTGACACGCCCACGCAGCAGGACCAGCTCAAGGACCTCTTCTCCGCTGCGTTCCCAAAGATCAACCTCACGCTCATCGTCGACTACAGCAAGTACCATGATGTCCGCGTCGACAACCAGCTCGAGACGAATACCTTGGTGCCGGACGTCGTCGCACTTCAGACGCTGCAGGACTTTCCACGTTGGACTGACGAAGGCAAGCTGCTCAACTACAAGCCGGCCAACTTCTCGCAGATCTATGACGGCTTCAAGGACGCGAACGGCGCCTGGTTCGGCTACCGCATCTTTGCGTTCAACTACGCCACGAACGCGGCAGCTCTAGGTGGGCTGCCAGTCCCAGCGACCCCGTTGGAGATCGTCGACCCAAAGTACAAGGGTCTCATTGCGTCCTCGTACCCGCACGACGACGACGCCGCGCTCTTCACATACGTCAGCTACGTGGAGAAATACGGCTGGGACTGGGCGGCAAAGCTCGCCACTCAAGACGTGTCGTTCAACCGCGGCTCGAACGTCGCCGGCGATCTCACCTCTGCTGGCAAGAAGGCGATTGGCCTGGCTACGTCAGCTTCTGCCGCGGGAGCCATTGCCAGCAACTACCCGTTCCTCGCCTGGGCGCAGCGCATCGCGATCCTTAAGAAGGCCAAGAACGTCGCTGCTGCCAAGCTGCTGCTCAGCTGGCTCGCGACCGAAGACGTCCAGCGCAAGTTTGGGTACGCCGGCTGGACGATCCGCAAAGACCTCGCGACGACGAACGGCTTCAAGCAGATCTGGGAAATCCCGAACGCGAACGTGGCCAAGTTTGCGACTTTCATGGAGGACCGCGAGCGCGTGGAGATGTGGAAGCAGACGTTTGCCTTGTACTTTGGCGAAGTCCACGGTGAGCCGTCCCCAGGCTGGTTTGGCCTCCACCCAGGACAATAAGCGCAGTCTTTCTGGTTTCCGACAACTTCACGACATGATCGACCGATCTCAACAGTTCATGCTTGCAATACTTTCATGCATATGTCGCTCAATACAACCCCACTTGAATTGAACTCTCATTTGCGCGTGTATAAGTTTGCAGTTGTGGTAACGAATATCTGTAATTATACAGGAAAACCCTTGAAGCGAGCTGTACGTAGCTGTACACTGTATTTCAGACGGTCCGACATCAAGCGAACAGCACAAGATACTGTA
>JAADVN010000717.1:0-14173 GCA_023335535.1 Globisporangium spinosum | reverse complement strand
CCTCTCGCAGACTCACTTTTGGAGGGAGTTTTGTTCCTGTCCGGTTTTCGCTAATGTTTGTATTTGAAAACCGGATTCGGTTGCCCTTTTTCAACGAACTCTTGATGTTGTCCGGTTTTCAGATACAAACGTTAGCAAAAACCGGACACCTCAGAAGAATGACATTCTTTGACAAATCTCTGACCATTTTCCCTCTATTTACGGACCTACCCCTTCATAAGGGAAAAGGAGCTAAACTGGGTTTGGGGTCAGCTTCACTTCTTGTATGGGGGTTTAGCGGTGAGAAAAGGAAGAGTCTATATAAGACATAACTCTCCCATACAAGACACAGTACATACAGTTGGGAATGAAATAGAAGGCGTCTAATCTTGAAGACTCTTTCATTGCAACTGGAAGAGAGTAGAGCGTTCATGTCGAAGAAAAGGAAAGGGACAGCGCACGTGCACGAGGCCACCAGCGCCACCAACGTCAGCAGCGCCGCAAGCGATCTCTCCGCACATGCGGAGAGATCAACACACTCGTGTGGAGGACGGCATTGCTCGTGACCTTCCCCGTGCTGCTGACGTCCACGGTCGCGAAGACGCTCGGGCAGTTCGCCGGCAGGGGCTTCACGCCGCTGTTCCCAAAGTGGACTGCGCTTCGAGGTTTCACGCAGGCTCGAGCGGCTCGTGACGGAGCGCTGTGGTAAAACACTGTCGTGCGAGCCCTCAGCGGGGTGCTTCCGCCGTTTGACAGAGCTCGCAGGCAGCGCGGCCGGCTGGTTCTCGTGCCGCAGACACCACGCGGTGATGGAGCCCGAGATCGTGAACAGGTTGGAGTACCTGTGGATCAGGTCTTCCACCAGTGAAACACGACATGGTGGCAGCAGCAAGAACCTTTGTTTCGTGGTGCTCTACTACCATGGAGGCGGCTACGTGGTCTACAGTCCGCGTTTATACGCTAAGTCCGGGATGCGCTTACGATCCCATCTAGCAAAGGTGATCGCAAAGTTGACGAATGAAAGCAACGATGGGCAACTAGTGCAAGTGGATTCGCTGCTCGCCAATTACAGAAAGATCCCTGAGCACCAGTTCCCAGTTCCAGCTGACGACGCGCTCGCGATGTTTGACTGCCTCGTGAACGAAGAGATTGTGTCGCCAAGCCAAATCATCATCACTGAAGACAGCCCGGGAAATGGGTCCGTGATGTCGGTGCTACTGCGGCTTCGCAATGCCAAACGAGAGATGCCAGCGGCTGCAATAGTGACCTGTCCGTGGATGAATATGTTTGTGGATCATCAGAAATCCGAGCAGTGAACTACAGCACTCGTAGCAAAACCCTTTCAAATTAGACTTCCTACTGTATTACAAGCCGATGGTTCCTATCGCAACTCTCACTACCTTCTCTCTCGCATGTTCCTTTGGACGAGTTCCTTCGCAGCGAAGGCCGCGAGATTGACCATCTCAGCCTTCACCCTCCGACTGTGGTAAGACGTTCTCGGGAAGCAACCAAGCCATGTGCAGTATGTGATGCTTGTGGACGTCGAGCTCCTCACCTACGCCATGGGGAATTAGCTGCCAGCCTCTCAGTCAAAGTGCCCAGAAAGATTGGGAAGGTTGAAAATGAAGTCCAGAAATCACACACGAGAGTCTCTCGAATGTTTTGTAGCCCTGCAGACATCTTGAATAAAGTATGCTTTGTTTGTCAGTTTGATAACAATCCTGTAGCATGCATCCAACACACACAAGTTATGAAAATGATAGATAACGCTCCTCTATTTGGAGCGTTATCTATCATTCTCACGAGCTGTCATTCTCACAACGTCGTCCATAACTGGCGAAGGAAGACGGCGGAAGCAAGACGACGAAGGAAACATCACGATGCTGCGCCATTTGCCCCGCGCGCTGCTGCAGACCGCTGCGCGAGCAGCTTCAAGAGCTCCACGCTCGTCTAATGCGCCGAACGCACGAACTGCTGGCGCGCGCTGGGCGTCGAGTGTTGTCGTGACGCGCGACGACGGACTGCCCGACCTCATCATCACGCCGCTGGCTGCCAAGGTACGGCCTGACGAATATGCTGGACGAATGCTGCGCTGAGGCAGACTGGCAGTGCCTGTTGATGCGAATGACGTGCTAATTACTTTGATGTGGTTGTTGTGTAAATGTACATTTGCCAGAAACTGGTGGAAGCTGCGCAGAAGCAGAAGGCGCCGGAGCTGATGCTGCGCGTGGCGGTCGAGGGCGGCGGCTGCTCGGGCTTCAAGTACGTCTACGAGTTCGAGAAGAACGCGGCTGACGAAGAAGAAGACGTGTACGTGGCAAGCTAACTCGCTTGCTGTATCGTTGTACCCGTTGTCAATTGTGCTAATGGCGAATACCCTGTCGTCTTTGTATCTGTCGATGCCTTCCTATTGCTCAGTGTGTTTGAGAAAGACGGCGGCAAGGTGGTCGTCGACAAGGAGTCGCTCGAGTTCGTGCGCGGCAGCACCGTGGACTTTGAGCAAGAGCTCATCCGCAGCGCCTTCGTGGTGATCAACAATCCGCGCGCGGTCTCTGGCTGCGGCTGCGGGACCTCGTTCGACCTGAAGGACTAGGGACAATATTCAGACTCAAACTCACAGACACCAAACGTCAGACAGACCACGCGCGTGCACATAATATAGTTACTACAATAGTCATTTTTGATCCCCAACATACAACAGCAACAGCCGCTCTTCTCTGGCTTACTCCCAGAGCACCAGGAAGCCGTTCTTGTCGCAGGACGCCACTCCTTCGCCGTCGGGACGCCAGACGCAGCATGCGATGGCCCCCTGGTGCCCCACCTTCAGCTCCTTCTCCAGCTTCCCCGTGCGCGTGCTCCACATGAAGAGCGAGCCAGAGGTGCTCCCCGCGGTCGCGTAGAGTCCGTCGGGACTCAGCGACGCCTTGCACCAGTCGAAGCCGCACTGGTACCCTGGGTGTTGCAGCGTCGCCACAGTCTCGTACATGCGCGGGTCGATCACGCACAACGTGTGGTCGCGCGAGTTCGTGAGCAGCTGGTTGCCGTTCGCCGAGAAGCTCACGGACGTGCACTGGTCCTGGTGCAGCGTCTTCATCTCGTTCACGATGTGCTTGCTGCGCGTGTCCCAGAAGCGCACGACGCCGTCCTGGTGCGCGCTCGCGAACTGGCCGCCCATGGTCACGGCGATGTCGTTGCAGCTCGACTGGCAGTTGATCGTCTGCAGACTGCGGCCGCGAGCAATGTCCCACACGCGCATCGAGCGGTCAGATGATCCGGTGATCACTTCGCTAGGGGACATGCGTGAGAACTCGCCCGCTAGCACTTTTCCCTTGTGGCCCACAAGCGTCTGGTACACGCGACCCGTGCCCACGCGCCAGATGAAGCACTTGCGGTCGCAGCCCGTGCCGAGCACGAACTCGCCGTCCTCCGAGCCACGCACACAGAGCAGCGGGTGCGCCGTGCCGACGCCACGGTATTCGCCCAGCGGGCGACAGGACGCCGCCTCCCACGCGCGCACCGTGCCGTCGCTGCTGCCGCTGAACAGTATCTTGCCGGAGGTGTTGAAGCTCACCGAGTTGACCTCGGTCGCGTGCGCGCGGATCGAGTGCGACACCTTGGAGATCAGTCGCGACGCGATCTTGACGCTCGAGTCGATGAACAGGTGGCTCATGCTCTCGGCCATCTCCTGCGACGCCATCGAGCCTCCACTAGTTGGTAGGACAGCGCTAGGGTCTTTCTTGATAAAGTCGCCGGCCTCGTGCGCCGCGAGCCACTCCTGCATCATGGCGCTCTTGCGCACGAGCTGCGCCTCGAGCTGTGCGAGGCGCTCGCGGAGACTCGCGTTGTCCTGCTCGGTCTTCTCGAGCAGCACGCGGTGGCGCGCGAGCTCTTCGCGCACCAGGTGCAGCGCGGCGTCGAGCTCCTTCATCGCACGGTCCTTTTCCTCGTTGAGCAGCATCTCCTCTTCCAGGCGCTTGGTGAAGAACTGCAGCTGCTTCTCCCACTGCTCCTGCGCCTGCAACAGCTCCTTGCTCTCGCTCACGAGCTGCAGCTGGTTGCCGGCGTAGCTCGCGAGCTGCGCGTTCTTGTCGCTCAGCTCGCGCTCCAGCTGCTGGATCGTCGACAGGTACTTTTGCGCCACGGCGTCCAGTTGTGCCTGCGTGCTTGTATCATTCGTCGCATGGGCTGCTAGTGCTGTCGAAGATCCGAAGCGGGAAGACGCACCCATGTTCACGCTCATGTTCAGGTTGCTGCTGCTGGCGGACAAGCCGTTGGCCGCCGAGCGGAAGAGCAACTGCTGGTACGCCGCGATGAGGTCCGTGAAGCAGTCCACTTCGCGTCGGTTGCGCGTGTCCAGCAGCGCCAGCGCGTCGCGCTCGAGCCACTTGCCTCTGCGCGCCATGCTTGTCTCTTTTGTTTGTTGGGGGTGAAAAATGAGAGGGGCGTCTTTTTCTCTCTCTCTCTCTCGAAGAGAGGAATACAGTTGTTGATCGACATGCATTTAGACGCGGTTATGCAAATACAAAGGTAGTTATTGATGGAAATCGAGAGAACTTGGCTATGCAACAACAAGCAATATGTACAAACAAGGTACTCGCAAAAAAACTGGTTGAAGCTTGTAAAGTGCGCACTTGAATTCATTAGCTGATGACGAGCGTACTTAGCGGTATGGCTTCATTTTGACAGCAAATAGACCCATTCGTCCATCCAGCTCAATGGGCGATGATGGAACTGGTGCTAAACTGCCGTGATAAATAGTTGAAAGGTAATAGGAACCTGAGTGATGCTGGAAAAAGACGAGAGAGAGGGCCGCAACGGTGGTCGCTGCGACGCCCGTCAGCGCCAGCGGCAGCGCCGAGTTCTTGGATGGCGTCGGCGCTGGGGTCGCAGTCGTGGTAGTGGCTGTGGTTGTAGCGGTCGCGTCCGTCGAGCCGAGAACGGGGTTGTAATACAACATTTTCTTGAATGGCGGGGACTCCCAGACGTACTCGGCACTCGCGCTGGAGGCGTCCACGCTGGCCTTGATGTCGGTGTCGACTCCGTCCAGCACGGCGATCGACGGCGCGTCCATGAACATGCCCTCGCCAAAGCCCAGACGGTCGATCTTTTCATCTTTCGTGCCGTTACTGCTGACCTGCGGCTTCTTCTGCTTCTGCGCCTTACCGGGCTCTTTTGGGGTCTTGCCTTTGCCTTGGGCTTTAACTGCGACGGCGAAGCGAAGCGAGTTGGTTTGGTCCTGAAACGGCCAGTTCTCAAGTGAGACTGTGAATTTGAGTCCGCCAGTAGGCACCGCGACAGTCTGGTTCCCGTTCTCGGCTGTGCCATTGGTGCAGCCATAGAGAAAGTAGGGGCTGCGAGAATCGTCGAGTTATCCTTGACGATGACCAAGGTGGCGTTGTACGTCGTGGTCATGACGGCGAGACCACCAAAGTCGCGCGCTGTGAGCTCACTCCACTGCGCTTAGGTTTGCAGCTCTGGAGATGACACTGCCAGCCGTATTGAGCTCTTCGAGTCTGGGCAAGACCAGGCTGACCACTTGACCTTGAGCGTAGTTGCCACTCGGACAGACCTCGATTTTTGCGCCAATCTTGTCGAAATTCGCGGCAGTCTTGATCTTCTTGAACTTCTCAACTGTAGTCGACGTGCTGTTGCTCGCAGGCGACTTGAAGCCTCGGTCTGAGCCTGGGACAAGTGCGAGGCAGCTGAGACCAAGTGCTGCGATTCTGAGGACGCTCTTCATTCTCTGATTAGGAAGGGATCTTGAGAACAACTCGAAGAGACACAGCAGTAGGTTTTGCTGAGCTCCGAGGACACCACAGAAGAAGCTGAAGTGGGGATGAACAGACAGATCGAGGTATTTGCTTGGACGACATTTCGATAGAGACACGCGCCATTTTTCGGTCTAGCGAATAAGAATGCATAAGATGGCGAAGCAGTGCTGAGTGGGATAAGAGATGCCTTGCCAACTAAAGTCGCGATGTCATTCACTAAATGTGAGAGAGAGAGAGTGTGTGTGTGCGTTCCTAATCTTGACAATTTTCCGACAAGGTCCGGATAACTTAGCTTGCAAAGTGGATGAGGTTTGGACTGACACAGTAACTCGAAATGTGGACCACGAGATAAGACGTGTTGCTGCAAGACAACAGGAAGTGTGTCGTTAGTACATGTATGTGCGATCGATTGGTTATAATCACCTTGAGAAGGGTGTAGTGCTCGGCAGTATTCTCCTAGCGAGCCCGGAGGTAATAGGTGGCTTCCTCAGGCAAAAACTATTCCAAGAAACACGCTCAGAGATAAACTTGGCTGTGGAAAAGACAAACGCGAAGCCATTTCCGGTATCTGGGATCGCCAGAACTCGAAGGCTGTCCACCTGAGCTGCTCGGGCGTAGGGCAACGGGTACAGCAGCCCAAGATAGATAGCCTCATGCATCAATCAGGATCTGATCTCCCTCCGTTCACACGATACACGATACACGATCCCATCCAGCACCACCAAGGCAGGCTGCAGCCGGGTTTCCAACTCGGAGCACTGCAGAGGATAATGCACACTGCATCAGCTTCTCTCATTTCCCAATCTGCATCCAAGCAGCCAACAGCATTCAAGCAACTGACAAGCAGTCTTCAAACTTCGGCTCGCTCAAGACCTCAGTCTCAAGCCAAAAATTCTTCTCAAGCATGAAGGTCCTCCAGTCAATGTTCGCCGCCTTGCTCACCCTCGCGTGCCTCGCCCTCGCCTCAGTCGACGCTGATGCTGGCGACCGAGGCTTCAAGGGTCCCGGTGGTAACAAGACCAGCGGCACAATCTCGGACCCCAACTTCCTCAAGGCCAAGACCACCGCCAACTTCGGCAAGAGCGGCGCCAAGATCGACATGTGTCCCAGCGGCGACTGCACCATAGGTCAGATGATCACGCTCACCATATCTCGCCTCGAAGAGATCGACGCGAACGGCAAGATGGTCCTCAAGGCCGAGAACTTCAGCAAGGCGGACGGCGACTGGGGGAGTTCACCGAGACCACGCTCAACAACGTCTCGGCCATGAGCACGTCCTACGTCGCCACGCTGAGCGTCAATGACAAAGGCAAATCATATCCACGCCCGCATTCAACCTGACCGCGTCCATCTACGCTGCCAACAGCACGGTCATGAACGGCAACCAGTTCGTGGCGGGCCTGCGGAAGGCCTCAAGTTCACGGTGGCGCTCTCGGGTTGGGAGTTCCAGAACGCGGCCAACAGGCTGCGCTTCACGTTCAAGGCCAAGGGCAAGGCAAAGAGCAGCGGGGGCGTCAGCGCAACCGCCAGCACAAACGTCAGCCCCACTGCGACCACAACGACCGCAAACGCCGCTGCGGACGCCATTATGGATACCATCACGACCGCGACGGACCTTCCGCAGTCTGAGAAGAAGAAGAATGGCACGAAGAGCAAGATCGACCGCCTCGACTTTGGCGAGGGCATGTTCATGGACGCACCGGTCATCGCCATGCTGGACGAAGTGGACACCGACATCACCGCGAGCGTGGAGGTGGTTGGCGGCAGCACCGAGTACGTCTAGGTCTTCCCGTCGTTCACCAAGACGCTGTACTACGACCCGGTGATCGGCTCGTCGGACGTGAGCGCGCAGGTGGCGAGCGACACGAGCGGGTCCACCACAGGCGCTACTACTAATGCTACGACGATCAATACGACGACCAATACGGCGACCACGCCCGGTGCCTCATCGCAATCGCTGAGCACGACGGCGGGGGCCCTCTTCTCGGGTCTCGCCTTGGCTGCTGTGTGCACGCTTTGCTAACTTGGCCTGCGGAGGAGCGAGTCGGAAGAGCCGGTCGATGAGTTCTCGCACGCAAGCAACTTGCACCACAGCCTTCCCTCAAAAAGCAGCAACGAGCGACGCCGGGCTGCTTGGGGATTTCTACTTTTATCCGAGCTCTAAAATGATTTAATGGACTACATTCTCTTCCTCTTCTTGACGTGCACTCTTTGATTTGCCAATGTAGCCAACCATTGCACACATCCATACATCCGTGCATAATACACACATAGGACACGGACATCCGGGTCTTCTGTAGGGGCAAGAACATCCGAGTCTTCCGTAGCTCAATCCCAGCTAACCTCCAAGTCCCGTATTAGCTCATAACGTGAGAAAACGGCTCACGCGTGTCGATTGAAAATAACGGATGGGTCGCCAAACATCCAAGCGCACGGCCCCGATCCGTGTACAATACTAGGTGTGGCTGTGCGCGCGGCACACTTCCCTCCCCGCACGCTTTGGATAATCACCACCAACCGCTGAGACTTGAGTCGCCGAAACCTGAACAATCCTCCAGATTATTTCAGCCCAACCTGCCTGCATGTCACGTGAGCACGTACCACAATTAGTTTCAAAGATCCACAGACAGAAAGAGAGAAACGCACTGCAACACAGAAGACCATCACGGAAACTTTAGCCTCCAAGCAGCTGCTGGTCGTTATTTCTGAACCCCCAACGCCGGCGGCACCGCCCTAATCTTTCTCTCTCTGTTCAGTTGTCAGCGGGTCCATTCTTCATCAGTCCGTCATAACCACTTGGATAGTGCCGATTTGCATCCACACTGTGCCGGGAAAGCCGTATAGTTAGCGGGTTGTGTGTTGAACCAGCAGCATGCGAGGACCGAAAGTCCTTCCGCTGGGCGATCCGCTTCCAGCTACCGAAATTGCTCGCCGCAAGCTGTACGACAACGGGTTTCTCTACAAACTCCAGGTCGCGCAGCCGCTGCCGTCGATCAATCTGCGCGTCACGCCCTTCAGCCATTTCCTCAGCCGCAACGACACCATCCGTCTGCTCCGCTGGTTGAAGAAGAACTACTCGCTTGTGAACCGCTTGCAGTGGCTTGGCTCGGCGCTCATGCTCGTTGTCGTGAGTGCACCAAGAGAAACAGGTTTGTGGCTCGCCATTCTGTCCACAATTTGCTCGATGTTCGTGCTTTGCTGCACGTTTGCGGCGATGAGTACAGATGTGATGAAGATCCTCGCGCGGCAGTACGAATTCTGGTTCGTCTCGACCATGAACGTAGTCAGCTGGTCACTTTTGGTATTTTCTTGCACAACCTCCGCGCCGTGTGTTTCTTGCCGGTGTGCCTGACTGTGGAGCTTGGGGTCCTCATGGACGCCAACTTCCGCACGTTTGTGTCCGCTACCAAGAGTATGTACTACCTCGAGATCCCCGCGCTGGTCATCCTCGGTACCGTCTTGTACTTGCAGATCGCCGATGTCGACCCAGCGAGACTCGAATTTGCGCCAGTCGCACGGGTGAACATTGCGCTCGTCAATATCTTCAGCAACACGCTCGCGACTGTGGTTGTCTTCGCGATGCGCCGGTGCTACAACCGGAGGCATTTGCTCACGCGAGGTAACGCTGGCTGCACGATCGTGAAATGCATGCTCTTCAAGCCCAAGCTAGTGCTTGTTGCTGCTGCTTCTACATTGAGAGCAACTGAAGGGGCTCGAACTGAACAGTTTGTCCACGATGTCCCACCGCCTGATCCGAGTTCCTTAGCTCCATTAGACTCAGGCAGACGAGTGCAGTCAGCTCACATTCGCAGACCCTCGATCACAATAGTGAAGGCTTCTTCTCAGGTCCGCCATGCTACGATCGTGCTTCGGTAGCAAAATCAACTGAGCAGTAGTCATGAACTGCGTCTATAGGTTCAGATTTACGTATTTGTGCTGAACTATGTCACCCTTGAGGCACTTACCCGCTCCTTCCCTTCATGCCAACGCACCGCCCAGATTCGCTGTCGTGTCCCTGTAGTTTGCGCTTGAAGTGTCCGTTTTCTGCGCGCATGCTTTCCGTTTTTCAGCAGAAAATCTGCGCAAGAAGGGACGCGTCTTGAGATCGTTTACCGCGGTCATGGGCGTCACGAGGTGATCGCTGAGCGGCGGGAATATCTCCATCGGATTGTAGTAATTGAGTCCACCACGGATGAAGATCAACTCGTCCTCAGCGCACCAGCCCACTTCCCACACGAGCCGCGCGCTCCACAGAAACACTGTAAACAATCGGTTCAAGAGCACACTCTTTGTTCGTGCCCATTGAGTTCAAACGCAAAGAGTGTTCGCTCCTCAAAGATGTCGACGTCTGTGAAGAAGAACGAGTAGATGACCAGCGCCACCCCCCACCAGCGACATCAGCACCACCGGCAAAGTATACACTTTCCTGAACCGCAGGTTCGCCTTGATCGGAGGCGTCAGTGTGTCCAGCAGCAGTACCAGGTGGAACCAGAGAAACCACGACAAGGCGCCGAGCGCGCGGTGGTCCCAGCGCAACATGTCGGCGAGGAAAATCATCGCGAGGCCGAACTGCACTGAGGAAAAGAGGAAGTCGAAGTTAGTGCAGAGCGTCTTGAGCAAATCGCGTTGGCAGCGCAGGAAGACCAGCAGGCAGCAAACACTCGTGGTGACAATCGTCACGACTGCCACGATCTTTTCCGCATGCAAAGTTGCAGAAAGCTCATTTCTTCCTTTGTCTGGGTGTATCCTTGAGTGACTCATTGTTACTGTAGCCAAGAAGAGACCTGCAGCGCCATTCGACACCAAGAAGACCGCCCAGCCGCGACCAATTGGCGCAAGAAGAGGTGCGAGCCGAGGGAACGTTGCTCTGCGAACGTCCACGGATTTGAGCTTGAGTGGCAAAAGCGTGATTTGTTGCTGGTGGCCCGGTTGGAATGAACCCAGCGAGCGCTCTGTGAACGGAAATACCCTCGTCGCTCCTTGAGCCATGGGTCGACTAGCTCGCCTCGCGACCACCGTTTGTGCCTGCGATGGACGTGTTGGGCCTTCTTGATACGCCAACGGTCGAAAACGGAGCTTGGAGCGGAAGACAATGCAGCGCACAACGCGCATGTTGCCATTGCTTGACTTGAGCGCTCTCCTCTTGCTGTATGCCTTGCGAGTGATGAAGATCGACAGCGTCATTGCAGTGTTCACGAACATGTCGATGAGTGCCACTTTCATGTTTGCGACTGGAATCGCGTGGTAGTTCTCTTTCATAGTGTCCAAGAGCCGGAAGAAGCATGCGCTCGCGAAGGTCACCAGCACAGGTGTGGCCACAACACTGCTCTTGATCACGCTCATAACCGTGCGGAAGTTCGCGTCAAATAAAATGACTGTCTGCGTGCCAAAAAAGGCGTTCAGGACCCTGAGGACGCGCACGTCCGGGTAGAACGTCGCGAGCGTGACCCAGTTGATCGTGTTCATGATTGTGAAGAACCAGAACTCGTAATGGTGCGCGAGGATGCTGACCATGTCGCTGGCCAGCATCAGCATCAAGCATGTAAATGCAGAAAGTGACATCAGCATTGCTGGGGTAGACAGAGCGCGACCAACGCTGCCGTCGATAAACACGACAATCATCGAGATGAGCCCAGAAAATCGGTAAATGGTCCCGAAGCGCGCGTAGTTATGCCGCATTGCCTCGAGAAGCTGGCCGTGTCGCTGGGCTGAAAGCAACTTGGAAAGCGCCGTCACCTCCAAGTCGATCACTGGCAGAGGCTCCGCCGCCTCCATCACGTATGTCCACTTGTTCAGCTTACCGGGTATTGCTGGTCGACATCGCTCCTCAATATACCTCACCTTCATCATCACTTGTTCAGCTCATTAGCTGCTTGGTCTTCAGCAGCATCTGCAATAATCGAGGCGATCATGGCGAAATTGCCTTCACACACGGAGGAAATTTACGGCAAAGACAGAAAACAGATTACAGCAGTCTTGTCCGAATCAGCCCACAATGATCACGAGCGGGCATTGTAGGTCTCTCGTTTCCGCGACCTCCTCTGCAGATAACGTGAGCTCCAGTACCTTACCACCTTTTTATAGCTCTCACTGACAAACCCGACGCGTTCATCAATTTCTCACTGCGTTGTAGAGCCAACACCAGCAAATTCTATTTCACGAGGTGGTTCAGGATGTGTCCATTACCCGCGCATCGCGATCGCAAAACAGCGCAAGAACCTGGTCGACTCTGGTCAGTTTCTCCAACCAGAACAACCTCCATCGTTGCACTTACATGGACCATCCTCACTTGCCAGTTCCGCCCCATTGTTAAAGAATCACACAGCACACAGAGTCAATCAGACAAAGCACTCTCGTTCTTTCTTCGCTGTTAGTTTGCACGGGTGTCTCCGCCTTTGTTTTCGCAGTTGGCCTTCGCAGGAGCTTTCGCTTTGCGGATTTTCGCGATGAAGAGCCCGCTAGTATTTCGCGAGGGTGTGAAGCGAACCGTCCCTGGTAATCTTCCTTCCTGTGAATCGGTAAAACCAGGTTATTAAATTTGCATGCAGAGTCACAACTATCATATCGAAGTCAAGTCACTCACCTCACAGGGAATGACGTCACGATCGATTTTCTCTAGTGTCGCACGGGGTTCTTCTTGTAGGAAAGACTCGACAATCTCCTCGTTTTGCTTCACTGAGAGACTGCACGTGCTGTAGATCATCTCGCCGCCTGCTTTCAGCATCTTGAAACCATTTCTTTAAAAAAAAGCGCACATCAAGTCAGTCATATCATTCTCATCGTACGCAAGCAAGCAGAAGACAGCAACCTACCGAATCAGATCATGCTGCAGTTGCAGAATGCGTTCGATCTCACTCACACTCAGGTGGTTCTCGACATAGTCCCGCCATTTCTCGAGCGAGTCGTTTTTCTGCAGGTGGCGGATCGACCCGTCGTGCGTGCACTCTGCGTCAACGAGCACTTTGTCATAGAGCTCTTCGTTGACAATCAGCACTTTCTGACGCTTTCTGTCGCGAGCCCGCGCGCTTTTGTTCTTGCGCTTGCGTTGTTGTCCGTGAATCCCTCGCGCGCAGATTTCCTGCGTGTCGAGCACGGTCTCCATGTCGTCAAGCTGCTCGCACTCGGTCTTTGGTCCGATGTTGAACGTCCTGCCGTCTGCATGGAAAAGGCGGCAGCGCCAGGCAGCAGTAGTACTAGCAGGCACAGTCAACGCCTGCTCTGTTTCATCGCGCTGCGGTCCATTGCCCTGCTCTTCTTCTCCGCCGCTATTTGCTTTTGTATTACTTTCGCCACCAGCAGCAGCAGGTAGCGAAGCTGACTCCCTCGTCGTCGTTCCGGCTGCTTGAATCAGCTTGTACTTGTGCACAAGCTGCTTGCACGCGCCAATGCGCTGGCGAGAGAAATCGACGCCCGTGACACTGCCGTGCATCCGCAGCAAATCCGCGATCATTGTGAGCTTCGCACCAGGCGCGCAGCACAAATCCAGCACGTGTTCGCCTGTAACGAGCGTAAAGCTTTAGCAGCAGCACTAGATCTGTCACGGCAATACCACCCATACTAAAGTATTTCACTCACCTGGTTGAATGTTCAGTAGCGTGACAGCGTACCCCGACGAGATGTCGATGCCGTACAGCTCACCACTGCGGTAGAGATCGATCCGCGCGAGCGGTGTCGCGACAGGAAGCGCGTAGAAGCTCGGCAGCCACGATACAGGCGCGGGCGTCACGTCCACGATTCCTTCTTTCTCGAGGCTCTTCGCGACAAGGGCGATCACGTCCGCTTCGCTACGCACCGCACCATTAGCCTCTTGCTTCATGCTGCGCACAACACAAGCCACATCACAGGTCGGTTATTCACATGTTGGCATGCACTTGCGCGTATATTTTGATGTGCGTTCATACCGGAAAAAGCGGTGCTCGAGGGTCTCAGACCCATTACCGTCGTTTTCGTCATTGCTGCCAAGCAGGTCGCTGCGCTTGATCTCGTGCGCTTCCAGGAACGCGAGGAAGCCCGACGTCTCCCAGATCTCCTGAGCGCGCCACGCGGCGTTAGCTGATGCAGTTGCACTCGTAGAAGCAGTCGTAGTCACACTGGCAACGGCAGTTGAAATGCCGTTGCCGTTGGATTCCGCACTCACTTCCGCATCGCACTCCGCCATTTCCGCACCACCACCAAAGTGCAATTTGAGCGACAATTGTGCATCGCTGTATGCAATTTGAGAGGTAATTTTGCTCGAGAAATATAGGACACATGTCCTGTAATTTCCTAGTTTCCTAATTATGATAAACTAGTAATGGTGCTGGCTAAATCCGACATCCTCAGCTCGAGCGGGAGCGGAACCAGCGATGACTGAGCAATTGAGGCTACTCACCTCAATACTCAATCAGCTTGTCATCTTTTATCATCCCCTGCGCTCGCTGTGT